>JAQFYB010003663.1:0-18696 GCA_034694085.1 Pogonognathellus longicornis | reverse complement strand
TAGTATTGTACGTTCACACACATTAAAGATGTGTGACGTGTCTCCCAAATTCAACGCACAACTCAATCTATGTCTAATTTAACTAAAGAAGCAAAATGAGATCGTGCTCTTGTAAATAGAATGAGTCAACGAAAAGACTAAACTCTACTTTATACGAACAATCTATATACATTATTTGTGTATCTGTGTATGTAGGTACTGTAAGTATTTAGGTATGCAATATATTGTAATATAAGGTACTAGGTACATTCGCATTCCCTGCTTATTATTTGAATTTGAACAATGTTGCTATTATGCTTGTTATGCGTATAGTATTAGAAGCGTTAGTCTATGCCTGTGTGTTAAGAAGGTTGCAACAAGATTTCGTGTCATTTATATCAAAATATCAACTACATTTCATTACATATACATGACAAGAGAATGTTTCGTTCTTGTTATTTATCTTTTTTCAAATATTGTGTGTCTTTCTATATGAGAGGAAACGAATTATATTATAACATCAAGCAGAGAGAGATAGAGAGTAAGGAGAGTGTTGAACAAGCGGACCCAAGCAGAAGAATTTACTGCATTATTGGGTAACCTCTGTATTGTATCTGAGCGCGTAGCTTTTATATGATAAAGGGTAAGAGATTGGTATGAGGATGAGCCATGAGACATTTGCACGGTCACACCCCTTTTGGTCATAATTACGACTGAGACATGTCATTCGCTCAGACTCAAATCGTATTATTAATGCTCACATGCATATAAATTATAGCTTCTCGCCTAACACTGTTATATACATTAACTCTGCTCACTTTGTACGTAATACAATGTAAGTCAACTGTGTAGAAATGTGTAACGCATAGTAGAACAAGACTTGCATGCATACTAGTGAGAGATAACATAAAAGGAAGATGAGAATCGTCTTAACCTCTCTATCTGTGCGTGTCTTTTCTGTTGCTGAGCCCGTTGTTCTTTTAAATTGGCGATTCCTGACACACGCAATGAAGATATCTCTCCACAACGCACAAGAGCTCTACAAGAGGAGTGTCCCATAGAAAGCAATAATTCTGTTTAGCCCAAGCCACCAAGTCAATTTTGTGTCAACGAAAACATGCAGGGTTGACTCTGCAACTTCCCCGAGTTGACAATAATTAAGCTACGCCACTACACAACCTGCACTATATGCATAAAGATCTATAAAGATCTTGTATGATGTATGATGGGGGTATGAAATATATTCATTATACAAAGGAAGAGTCTTGTTCCTCAATTTATAATCTTCTGGGATGTAATACATGAATGTGTCCTCGTAAAACGAGAGACAGTTCTTATTACCAGAGCTACATAATTATTAATCTTGGGCCGTACATCAAACACAGTGCCTACAGTTCATTCAGTCTAAAATTAGTTTAAGATACCTACGCAGCTATTTACTGTTATAATGAATTCATTCATGTTCCGTATACGCATACAATAGGTGTGGTGTACAGATGCATCTTAAATGCAAAGGGTTGTATTGCATAATTGTACAAAGATATACGGTGTAGCATAAAAGGAATAGGACACTTGCTGTGTAAATCTATGCGTAAGTAAGCAGGGACATAAATTCTCGTATTATATTAGTATTTGGAATTAATAGCGAAAGAGTGAGCTTTCGCATCTCGTTTGGCATTATGCCTTATTACACACTAATAGAACAGCACGTTTGTAAAATATCCGTGCAAACGTCTGCTGCTTATAGTTAGTAAAATACAGTACCTAAGTGTATCGCTCCATAAGATATTAATACACTAAGTAATTTGTTCCGTATACGACACACTAAATAACTCGTTAGCATGTTACAGCAAATGAAAAACAACATTTCTCCTCCTGTCCTTTTCTCCGCTATTTATACACATGTATACATTATTATTATAACCATACTTCTATGTGCAATACTAGTACAGGCGTAAGAAGGAGTGCGGTATATTTTATTTATTCGTATTTATACGCATCGTAACAAATTGAGCCGGCATTTTAACAACAGTGTTCTTGTATTATTACTTTTATTTAGGTATAACTCTTTGTGAATGATACACGCTTTCCTTTCTGTCGGTGCAGAGTTAAGAATGCATGTACATGTTACTTACAAGTTACAACAACACTAGTGGTGGTGTGTTAATGTCTCACGACGAACTGTTGTGTACGAAACATTGGTACTGCAGGTCTGATTTAATTTTAATGAGGAATTCTCTATGAGCGCGAACAGAATTTATCTCCGCCCCGTGTTCATTATTCTTGGTACATTGGAGAAACTAATGATAACTAATGTGCACTGCACGTGCAAGCAATATGCAAACTACACATCCAACCCTGCTACTACGAGACCATTCAGAGACACATAATTTTAAAACTGGTGCATAATGTAAGATTTGCAGATTTCAGATCTATATCTGTAGGAATGAAACCATTTCTGAAACAATTTTGATACAATAACTTTTGTTTGCATCTGTAAAATATCTCATTACTCCTTCTGAAGAAGAAATATTACATTCAGAATTAGGATTTCATGTTTCTTGTTAACGATCCCCGTGAGTATTTCTAGGCATTCTATTTCTAAGTATCAACCTCCATGGCAAGAGCATTTATAATTGCTCATGCACTAATTCTCCATGAAATTAAAGTTTAAATCAAGTATACTTGTGGTGCACTCAAAATATTGACTAATCCACATTTCAGCTTTTCAAGGACTAAACAATCTTTATTTTGATATTATTTTGATTTCATCACTAAAATTGGAGACAAGTCCTACCTACCTATGTAAAATGAAGCAATTAGGAATATTTGTATCTTGACTTTATTCTATGTATGGAATCAACGCTAATCTGTCGCCTACAGTTCTAAAGAGCTAAGTTATACCAGGGGAGCATTTGTTTTAGCCACAATAATGAAAGTTAAGCTAAGTATTAGTGTTGTATAAGGGAAGGGAAGCGACAAAATGAAATAAAATGATGATTATGATGATGGTGAAACTTTGAATCGGAGAAGATACTAGAAACTACTAAACCCGAGTAAAACTAAACTGAATTCTAGGTAAGTACGACTTTATCCAAATCTGAGTTTGCCAAGGCTGCCAAGTAATGAAGTATACCAATACTTGAGAGTGTCTGTACTAAAAGATGAAAACTGGGAGAGATACATAGGTCGTTCTATGAGTCGGTGTGTTCGTACTAAATCCTCCGGAGCAATTGTGCATAGTGACGAGATGTGATGCAAAATGCGAGTCGAGTTCAAGTTTTAAGAGCAAGAATTCATTCAAGTCAGTAGCCCAAAGGCAGTCCTTCCCTCTTTCTTTCACCCTTTGCTTTGCTAAGTCTTCTTGCTTCATCGTCTCCTATCATCGTGTGTATGTATGTGCATGTTGGAGCTATACACGTTGTATCATACAATAAGTGCAAAGAGACACACAGACACCCGTGCTCTTCCCTGTGTAATAAGTTGCGTTGGTTTAGCTATGATTTGCCTTGTAGTTAGTAAGTAAAGACGAAGACGAAGTTTAGTTTCTTGCCCGTGATAATATAAGGCCAACATCACATTACCATTACACGCATTACTACACTACTACTTACCTTTAGTTGCTTCAAGAGCAGCGTGTACAAAGTACAAGGAGGCAGAGAGCAGCCGTGATACAACATATCATAATATCATATCTCTCTACCTTGTTAGCGTCAGGGGCAAATTGCTATTTGAATTTGAATTTCACTCAGCATCACACAGAGAGGAGCAAAGCCGAGTTCACTTTATTCCGCTTAGATATATGTTTTATAATGTGTACCGGTAGGTACATCTATGTGTATATACACACTACGTGTGTGTTGCAACACTATACGAGTCAAACTCAACCAGCTCTTTCTCGCTCGGGCTCACTTTGCATCTTGAGAACGCAGAAAAGTGTACATAGTTGAGAGTGAATATCAAATTGGTTTGTTCTAGCTCGTTTCGTCAACAGCGTCGTTGTGTCGGGATCTTTGTCGCATCTTCTTATACTCAATAGCTGTCTTTCTTTCTTTCTCTCTCATTCTCATGTGTTGTGGGTCGGTCGGTGGCGGAGGAAAACGGTTCAGTATTCCATGGCACACAGACTGAGGTATACGGCCACTAGAAGTCCTATCTCTATCAACTATTCTGAAATAAAATTCTGTTGTGCTCTATCCGAGCGAGTCGAGGCGTATGAAAAAAGTGGCACATGCAGTTGTAAAGTCTAAGTGAAACGAAAGGATCGGAGCTGAGGAAACGGAAGCGAAGGACAATTCAGTATCGCAGGGCTCTTTATGCAAAGTCATTTCGATGCGACCATATATACAGTAGGCACCGTATACATTTACAATACAAACGACCAGGTTTCCTTCAGGAATGGATATATGATAGTTAGCTTTTTAACCGAGGAAATGATATGGGCTAGAAATGGAGAGAGAGAGACGAGGATTGATCCTATCCCAGAACATGTCTACGTACGAGTACGACCTTCTTCATGTCCTTTTTACATTATAAAAGGGAATAGATTATAATATCATTGTATTATATATACGTGCAAGTGGTATTACTCTATTCGTGCACATAAGTTTCTTTATATATAGCAGGTAATGTAAGCAGAGACTGTCCCAAAGATAATAATAATAATGCAATGCATTATTGCAGGTGTAAGCACACACTTATTATACGTCTACTTGCAAACTAAAGGGAATCCCTTATACATACTACATTTCTCTGTATGTATAAGTGAGTAGTATGTGTGTGTGCAAAGTATAAGTCAAAGTTGCAAGTGAAGTGCCTTTATGCAAAATGCGTGTGTAGACTGTGTATATAAAGTATATATGCCTAAGTACATATGAGGAATCATCCTCCGGAGCCTACAAGCACAACCTTCTTGAAGGTAGTTCGACTCCAATCCAATTCAACTTCTCGACTCCTGCAATGCACTGAATTGCATTTACATTTAGTTACATTAACTTACGTACGTACTTTGTCTGTGTATCTGTAGTAGTAAGTATAATAGATATTAGCACGTCAAATATATGAAGGAAGGTACACACACACAAACACACAGATGAGCAAAGCATACTGACACTTTCAATATAAAGCCTCATGCATACATACATGCAAAGTATAAAGGTAACAGAGAGTGAGAGACAGAGACTGAGAGAAAAGCAACCCCCTCCCTGTTCAAATGAAATTATTGGTAAAAAACGTGTTGTGATGGGCGTAGGGTAGAGTTAAGTCCAAGTCAAGTGAGTTCTCTCGTCCTTTTCTTGTCTCGGTCTTGTTGCTCTTCCTCTCCGTCTCAGATGCACACACGCATTATATACACAACACACATACTTCCATACACACATTCTACACCACAACTAACTATTAGCAAAGTGTCTTCACTTGGCTGTTGGTAGAGGTAGTGCAGTGCATGGGAAACACACAAAGCATTCCCATTCCAATTCTTAACAGCATTGCTGCCACCAGCAGCTCTGGCTGTGTCTGTGTGTAGCAACGAATGGACACAAACAGATAGACAGAGATTCTACGTAGGGATGTATATAAAAGTTAACGAGGAGTTAGAGTTAAGTTGAGTTGAGGTGTTGTATTCTCTGTGTTTGTATGATGAAGTGCATTGCATATCTTTAAACTTGTACAGGGGGTTACTTTTTATTAGTGTTCGGTTACCTTTCCTTTCCTTACCCTTCTTCTCCTATCATACTTGCATGTTGATACAACAGATACCTACTGGAATGCATCAAAATCTAAACTTTATATACCATACATATACAACTAGTAATATGTTGCAGTGTGGTGGTGTAAGTGTAAGTCTCCCTATAGACTCCAGTCTTCTTCTTCTTCTTTCGCCTGTTGCTACTAAAGAATACACACATTATACATTTACATGACTTAGATGGCTATTATACATACCACGATGCATATTATACCCACATATACCTAATACATTGCGCAACACTATCACATGTACTACTTCACAACACACTATATAGTACTAATACATAACCCGGACGGACAGTTGGAGAAATGCTTTTCGGTTTGGGTCCCCTCTTTATAAATGCACATCGCTTTATACGTAGCTACGTAATTCTTCATAATTTTGTGTGTATTACATTATATGTGTAAGTAGTAAAGCAAAGAAGTGATACTAGAGCTGTATGTGCACAAATATTATTTTAACTTGTCATACCATACCATATACATGCATATGCATACCAAGATACCTATATAGCATGTTTATACACGTAGGTATGTCAAACGTAGTGTAAGAAGTATACTAGATGCACTTATTGTGTATTGTATTGTGTAGTTGTGTGTGTATCTCGAGGAAAGTAAGAAGCCACACGGATGGAGCTCTCTCTAACCATAAGCGTTCCTCTCTCGTGTACGTTTGTTAGCATTATTGCATACATAGAAAGAGAAGAGTTGCCCCATAACACATTTGTAGAGTATGTAGAATGTATTATCCACTTTGACTACACATGCACATTTATATTGCATCTATACACATATATATGTGTGTAGTAGTCAAGTCATGTGCTTGTGTGATGAGAGAGACAGAGAGAGATAGAATGAGATGATGGGATGCCTGCCTGGTTCTAGCTATGGTGTGTGTCTGTTTAGATTCTGCTCGTTGTTGACTGCTGGGCTATGTTCTGGGATAGGGGTTGAATAACCAGCTTTCCTCAACTCTACTTTATCCACTCGACTCTCCACTCTACACTCACACTCTACTACTACTACGCTGTTTTCAATGTGGCTGTAGATCTGTGGCACATTACACACCATCAGCCTACAAGCCCAACTAGGAGCTGAACAGTCTCAGGTGTAACACGAAGCAGGTCGGACGTATCGCAAATCAAGTCTCGTCCCGTACACGCATACGTACCTACGCTACAATACGACACGTATCAATACAATTCAAAGACACGATACAAAATCATTTTACACCAACCCGTCATCTTTACATGTACAACTTTTCGCGTGTTGTGTTTACACTCTGAATTATTGTACCAAAATAATCACATAAAAGATACTTAAACGTGCAAGTTATCTACTGAAATAAAGTTAAAATAAAACCTGGAATGTTTAATAAAACTTAGAGTGACAAGAATTTGGAACATTGAAATAATTGAGTTATAAGAAATTTTGTGGAGAGTAAATAATATTATAACAAAGTTTGCTTAAACCTGAAGCGGAAAGTGAGTGTACTTTAAAACTGAAGTAACTGAACGTGGAACGGCATTGCTTAAGTGGCTAACAAGACTGAAGTGTAAGTTGATTGCTAATAAATGTCCGTGAAGCCGTATACAGTATAGTCTTCTGTGAGTGAGTTGGTGTTTGTTTAGAAGTCAGAGAGAACAGAGGATAATTATAACTGGAGGAAACTGCACTGGTTAAGACAGTGTCTGAGGACGTAGCTACTTACACAAACACAAGATTGGAATTTGAGATTGCAATTAGATTTGCATTGCATTTCATTGTTGAAGAAAAACGCAAAGGAAGCTTAAGGAGCTAAACGATTGAAGCTAACAAGGATTGTCTGTGTAGAAAATTCATTCCTCCGTTCGTCTTCTTGTTGTTTGGTTTCGTTCAATTCATTTCATTCGTGGTTTGGTTGTGTGTGTGTGTTTCTATGCAGAAACTTATTATTTCAAATATATACTCTCTGCATGTGAACCAAGTGGTTTATGTATAATCCACAACACACATACTCTGACTCTGACCGGACTTGCCTTTCTGAAGGTATATTATACATCTATAACTACTAGTATCGGAATTAAACCCAAGATACTAAACCTGCTGGCTTGCATATGTTTACGTGTGTGTGCAACAGACAGAAGGAGCAAAGCAAGAAGAGCAATAATAACAAAACAAACCATAGCAAGTTGAAAGACTGACGTTTCCACGCACACCATACATTACATAGCCACAGCAGCAAATTCAAGAACAAAGAAAAGAGTGCTGTTCTCTACGAGAAAACTAAACTAAAGTAAAATAAAGTGTAGAGCAGAGGTAGGAGCAGCAAAAAGTTGAAATAATTGGCATATAGGCAACCAACATTATTAACAAGGCAGAGAGGAGGATATTATACGAGTAAAGTATACATTTCAACATTGAACATTAAGTCTAACTTAACTAAACTAAGTAAATGTGGAGGAACATTGACTGTTGTAGTGCAACGGGAAAAAGAATCCAGCCGTCCACTCCTTAAACACGTCTGTCTCTCTGTTTTAAAGAACTATTTTTCGCTATCATTTTAGTAGCCCTATATATTGTATGCATTAGTGTATATGTATAAAAGAGCAAGAAAATATTCGCACTAAGAATATCATATTTTATGCATCGCACTGTTTCTCGTCTCAAGTGAGCTGAATTAGCAAAAGTTTTGATAACAGTATAAATATACACGTATACTTATTAAGGGGACTACCTACATGTATAAATCTCCCATATACTTTTGCCAATTGAGAGATTACACAAGTTGCAGAAAAAGTTTATGAAATTTCCAACAATCTAACAAGACAAACTTATAATATATGTACAAGGAGCAATGCTAAATATTCCAAGCTGCATATGTGCTATGCTGCAACCGAAGGATATAGATCCAATTCACTAAAGTCCGTTTTCCTACATTTAACTCGCTTTGTGTCTATACAAGTCATACTACTTTGTCTGTTTACATAGTTGTTGCCATTTCATACGGAACTCTCAGGCAAATATTAGACAAACATTTGCTCTTCTAATCCGATATATATGTGTATTTTTTGTGTGATTGTGTGTGTCTCTTTTACATCTGTGCCGAAGAGTTAACTCTGTTTACTAGGATATTACCCTGCTGCCACTAGAATACTCTCATCCGTCGTATTTTCAAATAGAGAAAACAACTTTTCATCCACTAGAAAACAAAATCAAGCCAAAAAGTAAACTGCTGCGTCTATTGCCTTGTCTGTCTTGAAATTTCTGAGAAGAGTTTCTTATGGTTGAGCAAATAAAACGTAGCATCACGTCAGGTGTGAAACTGCAATTTTAACCCACACTATATCATCACAAACATAGAACAGACACATACAGAATTAAGTTAAAGCTATACACAACACCATCAAATAGCAAAACCACGAGAGAAGAAGATAAAGAATTGCGTACTTTTCTATACATCGTCTGGTTTTGGTGGGTTGTGTTTTATGTGAAAAAACGTATTGTGCCTTGTCAGAATGGTGTTGTCTCCCCATTCGTCTTATTTTACGAATAAACAGACAATCGTGTAAGAAAAGATACGTAGTACATACATACAGCACTTCTCTATCTAACTACATAACGTAGTCAAGTGTTTGCTATAAGTTCACAGCACTATTGTAGCACTTGGTGGAGTTTATTTCTCTCGTGTCGTGTCACATCACTCGAAAAGAGAATCTCGGAGCAAGCAAGCCAAGTCAACACACTCACTCTAAAGTCTCAGCTTTGCTTAAATGTGCTGTGGGAGAAAAATGTGAGAAAACTCAGAAGGAATGTCATCGTCAACAGAACCGTCCTAAAAGAAGAAGAAGAAGTTGGTTGAAGACGAAGGGAAACAGGGAAGAAAAAGTATTGGGAGCTCTGTGTGTATCTGTATCCTTCTTTCTCTCGGTGTGTATAGCAGCACCTATTTGTTAAACAAGTCAAAGTCAAAGCAAAAGACGACGAAGAAGAATATACGTAACGTTCACTCACAATAAATACAAAAGAATACTTAAGTTACGACTCAACGTATGTATTTGTACTGAATATCCAGCTATACGCATCTGTACAAAAGAAATCACTTGTGTTGCCTAGCAAGTGAACTCTCACAATTAAAAGGTCTAAAAAGCAGGAGCATAGGAGCAAGGCACAAAGAGACCAAAAGATGTGAAAGAAAAATAGATAGGAGCAACACAAAGCTATTACTAAACAGCTAAAGCATAAAATAAAGGCAAGTTTCAAAGTTTCAAAGTCTCGAGTGCAAGTGTGAGTCTTCCCTTATATATAGACTCACAGTCACAGTTAAAATAAAGATAGAAAGAATCCATTTCATTAGTGGAGCTCTGTCTGTCGTGCATATTTGAATGCAAGTCAGGCTATAAAAGGTCCTAAAGAAAACACTAAAGATATGCTCTGGAAACTTAAAGTACAGTAAAAAGATAACAAGACAAAACGTTCCTTGCCTCATGCTTCCATTTCATTGAAATCATAATAAAAGAATCGACTTGATAGAAAACCTTCCTAAGGAATTATACACATTCTTTTCTCTTTCTGATACATTTCAACATACAATTCCACTATAGGTGTGCAAACTCTCGCAGTCTCAAAGTCTCAATATATCACTCCCAAAGTAAATATAAACTCGAAGCACAAGTGCCACTATTACTATACCTTAGATATACACAATACTACATTTTATGTGCTAATGTGAAATAATATTGAAAGCAACTCACTCAATTCAACCAACCATCAACATCTTCGTTAAAAAGCAACATTGCAACGAAGCAAGTAAGTAACAGTAACACTCGTCTTTTACTTAAAACTTCCATTTGCAGTATAGTCAATACATTACGCATCTCTTTGACTTTGTAGTAGGGTGTATAAAAAGTACACCGTGTTTTTGTGTGTGTATGTGTGTGTGTATATATATACTCAAAAATACCTGGGTTATATAAGAATGTATTGGAATCTGTAGTATCTGCCGCATATTTTCTAAATACAATGGTGTGTCTGAGAATGTATGTAAACGCTGCGCATTACATTGGCTATCGTGTTGAAATTATGTGAAATGGTTAAGTTTGTTATTGACTAGGTATGTAACATGTCAATGCATAGTGAGAATGAGAATAGTTGAGTAGTAGTAGAATCTGTAGGTATTCTGACACTTGGTTTTACTAAGTAGTTCCTTTGCTCAAATAATAGTCGCAGAAGCACACACAGAGAAAGATATAACAAGAGATAGTACTTCTCATTCTCGCTCTGCATACTTATACCTACATAGTATAGTTGCATCCTATAGTAGTAGTTTGTTTTTTAATAAAAGGGTTAGGTAAGGCAAACCAATATACTTACAAAAAGATGTTAATATTCATATTATATACGTATAAATGTACGGAGGAAAATAGATGGAGATATAAAACTACTAATAAAACGCAAGTTGAGCTGAACTCGCTTAAAAGGATAAAAATACCCACCTTGGTTACTTTACTTGTGTACATATCATAACACTGATATCAAACCAAGTATTAAAGTAAGTATAACATTTGAAATTGAGAGAGCTAATGCTGGAATAAGAAAAACATTCCATTCTCCATTCTATATTACAGTATACATACATATAGGTGCTACCTGCATGGATATAACAGTTGTGCTTTTTAGTAGGTACATTCTAAGCGTGTATAAAGGTAATATTATAGTGTTAGTACAGTATAGAGTATAGTAATGTAATGTAAAAATGTAATGCATCCATCCATTCTGACGAAACTGAATAGCAGAAGGCAAAGGCAAGCTTTGAACAACTGGTCTACTCGTTTTGGCCTGGCTGGCTTGGCTTGGCTCGTCTACCTTGATATGATATGATGTTGTTGAGTTGATGCTGTGATGATTATATACTGTGATATCTAACGAGGTGAAGATTTATACGTGATGAGCCAAGCCAAGTCAACCCAGCCAGTTTCATTTCTTACACAAAACTCGGGCTTTTCTATCACCTTCACTTTGTGTAATAATCCTTATCCTTATGCTCCTCTCTTTATTCTCTCTCTCATCCTTTGCTCATTTATAGCAACTCACTTACTATAAACGCATATTATTCCTCTGTGTGTATTATTGTACTCTTTTGCAGGAGTCATGCACAGGTCGAACGGAGAACGCATAAAATGCATATCTGTCTTGTTTCCATATTATATTTTATATTTTATAACAATCACTCAGAGTCACACAATGCTATCTTCTCACTATATCTCCAGACATAATAACGTGTGCATTCAAAACTCTCTCAAAGTCAACTTAAGCACAGTGAAGAAGCATAAGAGCAACATAATAATGTAAATCCATAGCTACATGTAAGCACTGCAGAGTACTATACCATAGAGAGTGGTATGAGTATGAGCATCAGAAGTCTCTATAGCAAATTCTTGTTGTTATAATTTTCGTATAATATTAAACGAGAATAGTGTGTAGTGGAGTGGTAGTCACAGCAGCAGTACACGGGTTAACAATGCAATCACTTGGTGTCTTGAATTGTCTTGTTTTAAGGAGCTCACCAGTCAGTCGTCGTCGTCGCTTCGTTTGGCTCGCTCTCATTGCGTTGGCCTAGGCCTTTAGCTTCACTTTGCCTCATAACTAACTATAAGAAAGAGCATAAATGCCTACTTACATCACATTACATTGAATTACATTTCATTATAATTTTATTCTGCATTCATTTCATCTTCATCCTAACACAATGCGTAGACTTACTTAACTACAGCTATACTCAACTCAAAACTGACACCACTGCAATATCACAATATATACCTACTCTGATAATACTCAATATTATACCAGCAATAGAAACACTTTAATAGAATCTGTCTCTATGTACTATTGTATAAAATATATGTGTCTGTATATAGCTAATGGCTTCACATATAATTATTTCTGCTTTTGTGATGCTACGAGTATTTCTAAAGCACTCTCTGGCTATACAACTTGACTAATTCTTTGTGACTCTATTGTTTGTTTGGTTGCTTAAAGACGTTTTCTGCCCAGCAGGTATATTACATACAATTGCAGCGTTCTAAAACTATAATGTTCTATAAATATTCAAGTAGGATGGCAATATTATGTAAAATGACATTAAAATACAATCGCACCCAGAGCGCAATGGTTTTAATGCATTTCTCCCCATTCTCTTCTTCCTTCTCACTCTTCTATTTACCATTAGTCTCTTTTATATTTAGTTCCAGACGAAAAACACACTAATGTAATAATCATAAACATAATCATAATAGAAATGTAGTAATCGCAATAATGGAATGCAACAAGGCACACTACTGTAAACGGCTTCTAGTACGTTTACTTTACAATACAACTACGACTTTATTTAACTGCAATAATAGTATCACTATGTACTATGCGTATTGTTTTAACTGCTTCTGTATGGGTAGTGTAGGGGGAGAATGACTGAGAAATAAGAAATTATTGTCAAACTGTTTTATTTTGCTGCGCGTAGTTTTATTGTATTTTTAGGAGAGTTTGAGTTTCAACGTAACGAGACTATGAGACACGGAGCAGTTCATCAATTTCGTATCTGCTGTAGTAAGTAGAGTGAAGTAATAGAAGAGATTGAGACACACACAGCGAGACAGAAAAAGATGCACACAGATAGTAACTCCGTAGGTACGTACTTCACATCCCAGAGTACAATGTACACTGTTTTTCGTTTTGTTCATCTATTTTTTACTTACATGTACGTACGTACGTAGTATGTAGGTACACACACAGTAATATTATTGTATTGTGAAACACTCTGTGGTTGTGTGATGTATGTACTACTTGATACCCCTACACCACACTCACACGTGTATATGAACATATGAATATAATGTGCTGGTATTGTAGTTTCTAAAGTGTGTGTACATATGTAGGTATACGTATAGAGAGATATTAGTTGATGTTCCTAACAGGAGATGTAAAGATATTGTGTGTGTCCGTGTGTCTTGCACCATAAAATGCTTATAGCTCGTCTTTCTTCCTTTCTCGTCTCATTTTATGATTCTCTAAACAGTAGTAGTGCCATGACATACAGAGGTAACACATAGGGCAAATCCATTCCAATCCAACCATGTTTCCTTTTCTCTCTGTGTGAGTATCATCTATGTATATTATATTATATACTACTTGGGGTGATATTACGACTGCTCTCGTTTCCATCCATTTATGATATGAATGCTCGAGAGAGTGTGTAAAATAGAATAAAATAAAATCAACTACACATACAACCACAGTAAAGACTCGTGAGTGTGTTCGCAGTGTATTTGTATACACCAAAGAGGAAAGCATTCAAACTTGGGGCATGGCATAGATGTTTGTGCCACAGTTTGACTGACGAGACTCAAAATCCACAATAAAACGCAAACGGAAGAGACTGTATTATATGGCTTAGAAATATTATTAGAATATTGCCACGCTTTTCCTTGTTCTCCTTATAAACTTGAACCACAAGCAATAAATATGGCACATAGGCTAGAAGTTTGAAGTTTGGGCTACGCAAGGAGAAATGTTTAAGAAAAACTTCTTTTTTCGTCTCTCTCTGTTTTTCTCTCCATTTTCTGTTGTTGTTTGATATTATTATGATATATTATGCAACGATATGCATAAAAGTAGTTCTATTGGCAAAACTTGGGTTTACCTCTATATAATGTGTCTTCTAGTACTACCTATGTAAAGTATGAGTGTAATATCTTTAGAAAGAAAATTACATTTAGTTTTCTATGTTTCAATAGTATATTGCACTTTAGTAGGTATAGGTGTATGTGTATGGTATGGTAATAGCTTTGGTTAGTGTATAATGTGATAAGTTGTATTGCATGATATTATTATGACTAGGAAACCATAAGAAGAGTAGGACAATGATGATCTAGGAACACTAGGAAATATTTTAAGCGCAGCATTCATATGTAATATATTATTATGGATGTCGCCGGTGGAATAAGGAAAAGCTTTGGTCTGACTTTGGTCTGTAGTCAGACAGAAGAGTCTCATGGCATGCGAGGCTGAGGCTTTTCTGTTCCCATATACATACATGGTGTCTATATATCATACCTATTCTATTATATACAAATGTATAGCCTTTAGCCAATGGAACTACTTATGTTGCTAGAGTATTGTTGAGGCTGAACTGCATAATACTTCTTTTAGGAATCAGTGTATGTATATTTGTATAAACTACCACTGCTACTACCATTGAGTTACTTACTGAACATTACTAACATAAGCAAAAGCACTTTTCTGTATTTCTTATTGCGTTTATGGTGTATTCTCGCAAATATGTAGTGACTAGGTTTCAAGATATAGAGAAAGAGTTGATATTGTATGGTGTACAGCTATATAGTCGGTTTGTCTTACGTTACATTACATTAGAGCTTCTTGAGCATTGAAGGTGGTCGTAAGACGAATAAATAAAGTTACTCTGAACATAAATTTTCCTTTGCGTCACACCAGCTGACTTTCCTCCATTTCCAAGGTAATTTTGATTTATTTGGCCAAAAGGGGCATTTGATTCCCTTCGTAGACGAACTTCTAATGGCAATAGTGGGAAAAGTAAGTAGATCGCGACGCAAACTTAACGGGAAAGAAATATAGTCTACCAATGGGACTCTAATCGTGGGAGAAAGCGAGAAAAATTGTTTTTCAACTGAAAAAAATTCACTTATAATGTTTATCCCCTTTCAATGGCTTGTGTAGGGTGTGCGTTTGTATGCCTAGTCCAAATGCTTGTAAGTAAGTGAGTTACATCTTACTAGAGTATTTGTCGCGTCACGAAAGACAAGGAAAGAAACAAGTGTAACGCTTTAGCATTTTCACAATTTTATTAAAATGGTCAGCTAAACTCCATTTTCTTTATTTCTACAAATATTTGTAATACAATTTAAAGAGATTTTCAGGTTTAAAGAAATCATTTTAGTGATATCAAAATCTGTGAGTACCTACTTATTTCTTTGCACACGAAAAAATAATGGCAAATGTGTGTAGTTGCGAAATGACTGGAAATGTAAAGAGTGTCAAAGCAATTTGTCCCTTATCATTTGTTGCTTGTTAACCTTCAAACTGCACTTTTTCTACTTGAGATCTATAGAGCCTATCCTTTCTCATTTCTCGTTAAAACACATTGTCTCTTCATCTCAATCTTTCAGAAAAGAGACAAGTAGACAGACGCAACACTCTTTGAGACACACAATGAGAGGAGGAAAGGATAAGAGAGCACAACGCTATACGAACAGAACTCGTTTGTTGGTGTTTGGGCACAAAGCACATAAAATGTCTCTGAAAAATTGGTATTTATCACAGCATGCAATTCAGTTTACTTATGCGAAGCACTTACTATACACTTTTACATTAGCGTGTCATACGCTACAACATAATGCACTGTACACAATATACTTTCTTACAACAATATAGCAATAAGCAACCCTTCCCATATATGTATACAACTTATGCACACATACAACCATATGACGCTTCTTACTTGATACTAGTACAATCTACTGCGTTATTATACCAAATCCTCAAAATCCTCTCATCCCACACACACATATATAAAAGTATTATATATCAACCTAGATGAACAAACCTATACAATAAAATAAGTATACCTACCTATGTATCTAGTACTTATGTATATAATATATGCAGTGACAGATAGAAGAGCAATCTCGCACAGCACTCACAAATATTTATCTCACATGTACATTTACTTGTATACAGTATATGGGTTTTAGCATTACTGGGACTTTGAATCACACTCACACACATCGCATAGTGTCGTGGTGGTGGTAAAGTACAACGACAAAATTCTGAACAGCTCGACAAACACAGAAAAATTCTTTTCTCATTACAAAAGAAATTCATCGCACATAAAATATGCACATTGCAGATATTTACTAGGTATCTGCACTACCCTACTACGTGTTGTAAGTGCAAGCACATGTGTTGCGGTTTATACAATACGTATAGCTATATATATTAAAGGCTTCGTGTAGTATGAAGTATAAAGTATTGCAGCAAGTGAAGCACATAATATAGCGATTAGGAGAGTAAAAGACATGACAATGCGTAGGACTAATACATTACTTGCAATTACTCTTGCGTCTTGTCTTGTCGAGACATTTTGTCCGCACCATCCATCCAAAAACTACACAAAGGAAGGACTCAGCTGTTTAATGTAACATACTGTTCCTAATGTAATGTAAAGTAAAGAAATGCGATCTTCCCTTTATTCCTCATTCCATTATTACTTAGTTGTTTGAGTTGCATTTTAAACCACTTTATCAACTCACTCATACCTAACTTACTTACACGCTGCTATACCATACTATGCTGTAAGTGATGTATATGTAATGTAATGCAGCGCAAAAGGAAAAGAAAATGCCAAGATTTACTCAAGAAATTGACTTGACAAAAGTCAACTTGACATGACATGAGCCGAGACTCGCTTGGTCTTGTAATCTATTGCTTTATAAAGCCAAATTACTCGAATAAACCACACAAAACGTATTTCGAATATTTAAAAATGCAACTATAATCAAATGAATAATACTCTCGGTCTATATGCATAACATATTCCCCACGTAATTCTGAATGTGTATCTGCTTGACTTGTCACGGATAACACAATACACTTACCTACTACTAAATGGTGTGCATAAAAGAAAAGGATTAGCAAATAACACTTTAGTAGAATGAAGAAAAGCGAAGGAAAACAACATTGAACATTACTTTGCACAATTCCATGTATTAGCATAATTCTACAACTGCCCTTAACCTCCACACTCATTTACACACGAAAAGTCTTTGTTGAGTCCCCTGCTATCATTAAGCTATCATTAACAGCAGTTTATTCACCAGACCACTCACTCAGACCTCAAATCAAATCAAAACCAACTCACTCAACTCAATTGATCGATAAAGAAACAAACAATAAAGCTCTCCTACCTTTGCACACAGCCACTATCTGTTTATAGTATGCACAAGCTAACAACTAAACTCTTTCTTCACACCGTATCCCACACCACCAGGCCATGCCATATCAATGCAACCATTCTACCACCATCCATACCGCCATGCCATATCGTAGATACAGCGTATCTTAAAGTATGGAGCACATTGAAATGGCAACTTGACAGCCTGTGTGCTAAATTACAACAAGAGTATCGCAGAATGGCAGCGAAATCTCTATTCCGTTCCCATACGTTGAATGTGCCTTTCCTCGTTCAATAAATACGTAGTGTATGGTATAGAATTTCCCTTTATATAAAGGAATGTTACAATTTTCCGCATAATACCACTCAACCACTGCTCGCTTAAGTAAACACACACAAGAAAGGACTAGTACCACTACACAACGCTCACTAAACAAAATGGAAATCCAATCATTCGTATCGTTTTCGTATCCTGTAGTGTAATCTGCCCTATCAGAAACTCTCCAGAGCAATTCCGTCGTTTTGAGGGCAAACCTACAGAAATTATCTTGAACATCTATCTTTACATTAGATTTCCCTATATCTGCACTTACAGATATAAACGATAAGACTCTAAATGCACCACGTACACATCCCTATACACATCTGTATTGTGCATGATCCCAAAGTAACACATAAAGCTTTGACATTTACCTTCCATTAGAGTACTTGTACAGTTATGGCCATCTTTTCTCCATTACATTGAGTAGTGAGCTAAAACACATGTAAAACTGTGCTTCTAGTATCTATCCCTTTCTATGTACTAAGGTCCTCCGTTTACAGATGCATGTATAATCAAATGACAGTATATCTAGTTATATTCAAACTGTAGCTAGGTAAAATATTTATTGAGGCAATACAAATACATTCATACAAAGAGGTACTTGCTTCACTATTAGTATGAGTGCCTGTGTGGTTTAGCTTAGAAATATTGCAATCGGTTCTTCTAGTACTGGTATTATGTGATG
>JAQFYB010003662.1:0-18696 GCA_034694085.1 Pogonognathellus longicornis | reverse complement strand
TCAGATCTGTCGTACTTCACTTGGAAACGCAAGTCAGCCAGCTAATGTAATACAGTTAATGGTCATACGACAATCCACATGCAGGATGCACTACACTATGCCACTTGCCACATACTAGTGCACTACTCTCAACTCTTATTCAATAAACTCTCCCTTACTACATACACAATATTACTATACCTTCTTAGTTAGTCTAGCTGTTATAGTAGTACAACAATATGAAACCCGTAAAGCGGTTCAATGAAAAGAATTCTTACAATGTATATGTATTATGTACACCAAATAAGCAATGTACATACCTATGCGATACAATATTATGTCTTCCTGTGATGGCTTGCACTTACAATGCAATAATGTACTTAAACTTAACTTAAGGCTATTCTTTTGCATAACAGAGATTGTTAGCAGATTGCATTGTTGCTTTTACTTTGTAACATTTTGCTTTCATGAATCTAATTTATCAACTCAAGCTATTAACTTTCCACTCTACAAAATAGTAATTATTGCTATACTATTGCTATCGCTAAGATAATAACGCGGAGAGATCACTTCACAAATGATCACATAAGTTCATGGTACATTCGATCCCCAAAATAAAGATAGTCAATATTTTCAATTATTAGGATATAACGAGTTATATATCTGTATACCTTACAATTATCAATCTACAGAACAAAATTTGTATACAAATTTCATAATCATTTAAAAAGCTTCTGGAATCTTAGTATCAATTGCCAATTTTCCTTTAGTTTTTTACTGGAAAAGTTGACATTTGTTCTTGTCATATAGACAGTAGATAAGCAATAGGCACCTATTGATCTTAAATCTTTCTATCAAAATGTATACATAATTGATAATGATTGACTTAAGTAAAAGTATTACAAATTACAAAGGATAAAGGGTACCTTGCAATTAAATAGTTAGCTGTGGTATTAATAATACTTAGATATAAATAGTAATTATTACTATTTTGTTCATAAGTGTATATAGAATAGTGAGTAAAAGAAGTATTTTAGCTGTATTTTAGCCGATAGTATTTGGTTCATCAAAAATTCAGCAATGATACTGAAGTCTGAGTGCCTATATAGATAGTATATATTAGAGTCTATACTGGACTGTAAAAGCGAAGATAATTTTGAGAATTCAGTCCTCATACATGCATGCTTGTAATAATGCAGTAAAAGAAGCAATAATATAAAAGCAAAGGCTGTCGAGTCGAGGTTAGTGCTGTTGAAACGGTGGTCTGAGTGCTCTGTTATTTCTAGTGACATTTTGTGTGCGTCGCGACACATTTAATGCATTAGGAAGATTGAATTTTCTTTCTCGCTGGGAAAGCAAACCGCAGAAGAGACGAAGAGCGAAACGTATATAGCTAAGATTGTAGAATAAAATAGCAAAACAATCATCCTATATGTTTATACATTGTGTAAACTATAGCCAATAAGCAGTCCGAGAGATGAGATGGATTTGCTACATTTCTATATAAGCGTCTCTCTACCCCAAAAGCTAAACTTGTCTTTTTGTATCTGTCTACCGAAAGAGACAGTTTCTTAGAAGACACTCCTACTTACATTATAGTCACATCACAATCACCGCACACAGGGAGTCAAGTCAAACCAAACAAACCTGGCTACGCTTCCACACTTTTTATTAGGTAGCTAACGCGTAATGGCACAATCCATACATATATAAAGTGTATTACTCTTCATAGATACACCCAAAACCCGAAAGTTGAAATTCTTACACAGTATATAGAGAGGTGATGCATGGTTACTACAGTTGGCTTCCTTTATTGCTCTTGCTTTTGCTGTCTTGCCATTAAGCATCTTTCACATCTCTCTAAGAGCGTTAATAAAATAAACTACGTAGGTACTCTACCCGTTTACTTTTAGACCTTAGGTCTACTCTAATTCATTACGGGTAACTTAAAAGATGGAAAATAATTTAGCTCTTGTAGCCGCATGTATGCTTTGCAACAGACATTAATATTTGTAAATCTCGAATTAAGAGCAGTCGATCTGTTTCTAAGTGTAACTAAAATAATTACAACATTCAAGAAAAGTGTAATTGGTAAGAAATTAAAATTGGTAGCAAAAAATTGTTTTGATATGCATACGTAAATTAATATACCTACATGCATACAAACAATACCTATAGGTACATACAATAATATGAAATACAAATAAAAGTAGATAGAACTCACATTTGATGTCTATTGTCATGCATTTTTACATATGATACTAAATAATAATAAACAAATATTCTTCGAATCGAATCAATAAAACTTATATTGTAATACCTACTACGTTTATAATATACAAAATGTGGGGCAATGGGATACACTTTTCATATGTCGAAGTTTGATTGAAGTTTTATGGTACTTACAATGTTAATCTAACTTATTTTAATAAGGAAAAGTTAACGTTATTAACCTGTGGAAACCATCTAGGAAGCAATGAAATAAGTTTTACTTATGCAGCTAGTACATAAATATAAAGACTCTAACCTTCGGTATATGATTTTTAAGGAGCTTTAAAGTACCTACCTATGTATAATGATGATGTAAGTACCTGATCGAACAAATACTTATAGGTAAATACAGATACAATACAGTATGTCTACCTACATTATATCCAAGGTGGATAGACAAATAATATTTGTTTATCCATCATGGTTATACATATACATACATAGTTTTATTTAAAAACTGTGAATGCAACAACAAAGTTTTCATACTACACTTTAGACATACATGGATGTAGTTCTTTTGGAGATGTAAAATGTAAACTACCTGTAGTGGTAGAAATTGCTGTGTTCAGTCAGAGAAGGGAAGGAAGGAAAGAATTGGCTGTCAAATACGACTCTGGTTGACGTCCTTCTGGGATATGGTTGTTATTGTTAAGACTGTGAGTCTGAATGGAGAATGCATAAGATTCACATAGATGTTGGCATGCAAGTAGATTTTTGGAAATATTCTGTTGAAGACGTATTCAGTGGAGAGTGGTATTAAGTAGCAAGAATAAGAATACCCCACCACCACGATACCACAACTACTCGGCATGTACTCTTCTTCCCTTTCCTTCCTTTTCAATCCTATCACGTTGCATTACATTTCACTCTATACAGTTTGACTCGAATAAATGCCACTTTTACCCACTTTTATGTCTACATTTATCATCCTTAGCTGCATAAAGCTTTCCTTCTCCCAGTACTTCACTTTCACCACAAAAGCTTTCATTTCTTTCCTACTTCGCATACTGCAACACTTCAACTTTTCTTTACTACTGTATTTTCTTCAGGACTCAGCTATGGAGAGATGAGATTTGAGTAACCCATTCCATTACAGATTTCAGGGGAATTAAAAATGTAATACACTACTGCTTTCAACTTAAATTAGCGGATACTACATGCAGGGCGCTACCATCCCAGACACAACACCAACCTGACCACATTACTAACCTTATTCAACAAAGCAAAGTAATACAACACAAAACCCTTTCAGTGTAAATGATAAATACATTATACTCGCCCGTTTAGGCTAACTACTACATGCATTCGGTAGTCCTTGCTGCAGTACTTTACGTATAGTAGTAATACAGATAATAATTGCTGCGATTATCACTCTAATAATTGTAAAATGCGATTTACCGGTATAAAGCATTTAGGACATTCTTTAAGTAATTCATCATTAGAACGATTTTATTTAACTAATCCAAAGTGCAAATGCAAACAGACAAAAAAGAACTGTTTGCCGGATGATACTCCAAACCGCTCCTTCAACTGTTACATGCACTGAAGTGATAGAATTGCATAAAACATTAATCTATTTGTATCTCTATAAATGTAAAAAGTAATGTTAGTAAATAATAGAAGTGGTTTCGGATATCTTCTGGCAAATAGTATACTTCAATTCTCCGCTCCAATTTTTTATGGGCGATTTTTCTATTTCTAACAATCATACCGAAGCTATTATAAGTAATTTGGGCAAGGAAATTCAACTAATTACAAAGAAAGTTTGTGTCGTACTTTTTCCTATTATATGCTATCTAACAGTAGGTTAGTGTTAACAGGTTATCACCTTGGTAGGGTTAAACGGTTAAATTGGACAATATGGCTAAGTAAGTAATTACTAATTACTATATATGGACTATGGAGTGATAATTGTTGACTAACACATGAGACTTGACAGAATATTATGGCAAAAGATAACAGCGTTTATGTAGGTACCAATTGGTGTTATATATACTTTACTGCCTACATAGGTTGGTAATGTCACTAGATTGGAGTTGTCTCTGGGTTGGTAGGCTTAAGTTAGCTTAGCAAATTAGTACAATGGAAGTACTGTACATGCACCCATTCCTTGTTCCTAGTTCTAATGGCTATGCGGTGTGGGTGCATGGATTTAAAATCTGTTTTGTATCTAGGATGGAACAAAATATAACTTCATTGACAATTCTCCTGTATGCAAGGAGTATTTTCTATGTATACAACATTCTTAATTTAAAACGGATGTAGGTTGCGGTTTCCTATACTTGAAATTAAAAAATTTGGATTGGTTCAACATATTCACACAAATAATTGTTTACAGTCTTGACAGATTGTCTCATTGTCTGTACTACTCTTTATACCGCATACCCTAATTTTACGGGTATTTTTTATTTACATATATTAAACATAATATTACTAGATAGTAGTATTTTAATCCAAATTATTGCTGTTTTTCATACCATTTCTCTGTTAATTGTAGGATTAAGGAAGATTGTTATAAATTCTTTAAACCGATCAATGCAAACCGTAATGTGGAATGATACTTTTAAATAAACCAGAAAGGGGTGAACAGCACTTCATGCATCTTCACAATGCTTAATGTAAAAGGCAAACAGTAAACAAACACAGAACCCTAAACGAGAAGTATAGAAAGGTGGAAACAGCAAGTAGGTATCATAAGTGTGTATACAATACAGTAGTTGGGGTGTTTTTCAAGTATTGAACTCTTAAATGGTTCTTTTCTATAGCAATTACCCTTAATATGACAAGCAGTCAAGAAGAAATATGAGTATATATAACGTAAAGCATTTGCCGTAGAAATTGAGACTGTTAGTTATTTGTTCGTGTGTGTCAAATTAGTTTATGTATGAAAAGAACATTACGCAGATGATTTTGTCAGGTGTATCATTCACATCCTGCAAGTGATCAAACTTATCCTTCGACTACCCCAATCTCATCATTTTGAGCTCTGTGTGTATTCCTTCCGCTCGACTTCCTTAGCTTATTGTTATCTGGTTTATCAAGTAGCACTCATCTTCAGCGCAGCGCACGTAATCATATTTCAGCTTCCTCACCGTAAATTTATACGCAGAAGAGTCTCTTGTATTGTATCGAATCAACTATTCTATTATCAGCAACCAAAAAAGTAACTCCCTTCTTCCCTTGAACAACAGATCTCTCCTATAGCTCCTATACGTAAAGGTAAGTAAAGCAATAAAGATTTGTGAATAACAGTGATGTGAATACAAATGTCTAGTTAAGCTGAAAAACTGTAATGTCATCTGCAGACACGTCAGAGTCGACAAGGTATGAAATGTAATAAGATGTCAGAAACTGAATACAATTTAATGTTCCTGTCATTATTGAATAAATTGATAAAGTCAACAGAAAACAAGGCAATGTATGGTAACTCAAGTCTATTTCGTTATCTGTCATATCAATTGGTGTGTCAGCCATTTAATTGCGTTACACAAAAAGTCTTCATTGTATTATTGAGTTATGAAGCGCGTCTGTCCCTATGTACTTTGTATAGGAAAAAAACTACAACAAACAACAAAATGGGGACAAATAATACATAAGGAAACTTTTAGCATTTTGCTAAACACTCTAGAACTCTGTAAAAAACAAACACATAAATCTTGGTCTTGGTTGCGATTGATAGTTGCTTTTCCTTGTCTTGACTGTGTAATGGCGATTACAACAGAAATTCAGTTTGTGATCTAGTTACCTATTTTCATAACTACAGATTACAATTGTACACAGCTGCAGTTTACATATACAATGTTTAAAATTTAGGACTAACTGCCATCATTAATTAACTGTACAACCGCAAACATAACGCAAAGGTGACAATTTTAATTATGTATAAAGCAAAGCCACATTTTGTACACAGCAAAGTCAACAAAACTGTAAATTCATCTGTGTTTCATTACAAAGAAAAAAGCACATTTGTAACTTTAGATAGTAATAAACCCATTTCTGAGAATTGATGCGATTCTCATAGCTGCTGGTTTGATTACGAGTTAATAAAATTGCATAAATTATTACTTACAAAGAATACTAATGACAAAACCATCATTATGTGATTCAAATTAGATATTCATGTGTGAAAATGATTACCCACGCTAAAAGCTATATGCTCCGAGTAGCCTGCTCATTTAATATATTCTGGTAACTCGGTGGCACACGGCAGTAGTGAATTCATTAGTGAGAACATCTACATATAAATAATCTAAACCTTAATTTATTTCGCACTCGGTCTTCACGACTAATATTTCACCTGTTTGTAGCATGTACTGATAAACCACACAGGTAAATCTCAAGTGTATTGCATAGAATTGGAAACAGTTCATTCCATTCGAATGACGACTTGTATTTACATAGTGTATGCTTTAGCGCATGTAATGGAAGGGTTGTTTCGAACTCACATTATAATATAGCATGTTAAATCTAGTTGACAAGTGCCCTGTAATAAATGATAAATAGTAGAGGTACTTTTACTACCTATGCTTTAGTTGTAGCATACAAAGTAACTATCAATAAACATTTCCAGCAGCCATGGAATACAAATGAAGAATTCTGGTCTTTGTGTGAGAACAGACAGTACAGGAGTCAACGTCCGAATCTCAATGAGAAAAATAAGTCAATTTGCCATAAAAGATGATACCTAGTTTGTTCATTGTTAGCACAATAAATGTAAATATCATTTATCCATAAACTGTTTCAATACACAGATAGCTACAAATATGTATTATGTGTACAAAGCACAGTACAATTGGCACATTACGTAAACACAAGCGATAAAATGAAGTAGCTATAACATGACAAAAGAAAACTCAACGTATTGTTAGGGCAAGACACTCAAAAAACAATTAATAAGCGCACTACGTGGCAAATGATGATATTTTATGCGGATATGAGTGTTGCTAATGTATTAAGACAGCCCAATGTAATTTAGTCCTATGTATACACACAGTCTTTATAAATAGCAAAACTGAATTGGTAGTGTGTTTGTATAAATGTATTTTGTGTGTGTGTGGACGTTGCATACACATAAAAAAATGATATCACATGCAAAAGCACAAGTGTGTGGATTTGTGATGTTGTTGGATCAGTTGGTCTCTCGTTGCTCCGTTGTCGTCGTTTTCGATGAAAATAATACTAAATGAATCGTCGATCTCATCGTCGTCCTATGTAGCGTTTGTCGTGCCTTGTTGTTTGTCAGATTTGGGTTCAAGTCTATAAGCAAAGTCTGGTGCACTTATGCCGATGATGTAATGGAAATGGGATGCTGTTGGTGTTACATATTGGTGGATGAATGGAGGAAGTCAGAGACGAGTCAGACTTTGTATGCAAATATGTAGTTCTCTCTCACTCTATGTATTCTAATTTATACTGTAGTCTATTGTATTGTATTGTGAGTCCCATCTGGACGACTCAACTCAAGCTGGTGATCCTCCATGGCATTGAATTCAATCCAACATGATTTCTGGTGGTCGCGTGCACTCCACAACCATCCACACACAAATTGCTACCCGGCGCCCGTCACCGCTTACACTCACCATACCATTCCAAATCCAAATATCCTTGTCTCAACTAATTGGACACTCTTTTAATTACTCCCACCAAGTTAATCTTAAGCCTTTTCAATATTACACGCATTCAATCTGAGGCTGTCTATACTACATGACATTAAATGCAAAAATGCAAATATTTTGCAATTAAATAAGTGCAAGTGCTTTTGCTTGAAACAATAACAATTTAATACAAAATAATTGTAATACAAAAAACCATTTTTTTGCATATAATTATATTTAAATAGATAGAGTAGTATTTCTACTTATTCCATTTCACAGAAGAACCTTAAGTCTCGATTAAACATGGAAGAGATTTCAGTTCTTTTCAAAACAATTTTGACCTAAAATCTACCATACATTAGATTAAATAAAATAAAATACATTTAATTATTTATTAGCACCCGCTAAGCATTATATATTTATCAATTTTTGCATAATTTATTTTGGCTAGGTAATTAATGTGTCTCTATTATGCAGTAACGTCAGCAAGGAAAACATCATGAAATATGAGTAGGTTTACTATATATTGTAGCTAAACATTCTAGGCCATATCATTTTCATGTCATTTGCAAAGAAAGCTCTTATTGCTACAACTAAAATTAGCTTTAATTTAATACTCTCATCAAAATTACATACATAAATAGGTTTAGGTTACATGATTATAACCTGGACGCTAACAAAAAAACCAAGTGAACTGTGTATAGGCCATGATTGTATTTAACTATACTAACGTAAGAGCAGATTTCAATCCAAAAGTAAACAGCAACGACAAAGAAAAACATTAGACATGCTATGCCTACTTCAAGACAAAGTCCACAGTCAATACTTCTACAATATACAATATACCTCGACAGAAATTGATTCCAAAAGCGTATAAAGCAATAGATAGTGGATATAATTACTAGACAAGTTGGAAACAAAGAAGAAATAGAGATTTGTGAGTCTGTTCTCGGAGAGTCTCGACTAAAGTTTTGTCATTGTTTCCTCATTCATGATGAGATGACAATTAATCCACGTGAATTGTAGCAGGAAGGAGTGTATTTGTAGTTGGTAGAGTACGAAGATCTCATCTGAAATGTTTAGCGAAGGAGAATCTCTGGTTCGTTGTTTTTGTTGGTTTGCTTTAGCCTGGTTGTTGTGTTATATATAGGGAGAGCTGCGTATGTTTTGTTTGTTGTGTTGTGGTGTGTGGTAGATTGTGTTATGGTGTGTCCTGTGATTGGAGCGAGGAAAGGAGGGCCGGGGAAAGGGCTGGCTAAAAGTCAAAAGAGAAAGGCCTTCGATAAAGAGTGTGCGCCCGCCTTTGCTATTTTAACAGAACACATCTCGGGAACTTTGAAACTCGAGAGGCTAAGAATGTGAATCTATGATCATTGGTAAATGTAAAAGTTCCATACTTACATACTACTAGACTTCTTCCTCTTCTTCATCGTCCTTTTGCTTTCAAACTGATGTCTAGCCGGTTACTGGATAAAATCCGCTTTTTCCTTCAACTCTACTTCTTCCACCACCTCCACCACTTCTATTCCTCCACTCTATCTACCTATACTTCCAGCTAACCTAGGAATTACTTTTACTCCAGGACGTAAGTATCTGTATTAGCAAAGTTAAACTAAGACTCCCACACACACAGCAAGGAAACCAAGTGTATACTTATATATACCCATAGCACTAAAGCCAAACCAAACCACCAACCGATCCGAGTCGATCCTTCGCGACGCGATTCGAGATGCGACATCCCGGTCCCTGATCCTCTCATCTCATCTCTTCTCATGTGCTCCATGATCTAGATCTGCCGAGATCTGGATAAGATTCTAGACTCTCGACTCACTACTACTATTTCTGCTCCTACGACTACTACATAGATACAACAACACCAGCACACCAATCCTATCCTCCCCGACTTCACGCTCTTCTCTATCATGCATGTACTTATGTACCTCAACATCATTCTCTTGTAGTAGTAGTACCAATATCCATACGTACTTGTGTTTCCAGCACTCGTCCTAGTATTTATATATGAGTGTTCTGCTGTATTCTATCCCTGTATTTTCTCCTATATTATTTCCAGCAGCTACCTACTTCCAACTGACTGAGGACATAGTACTACGACATGGTTCTTAAAGATAATGTATCCAGCTCGACACTAAACAACCACTCTAAACTAAACTAAACCAAATCATACCAAACCACACGAGTCCTCCTCTCCTTATATCTAATAACAACCTATTCCTCTTATCTTTCATTCCCACTTTCCAATCTGATGTTGAACAGTCTTTTTCCAGCAGTTCATTCCAAGCTTTGCTGAACGAGAGCACAGCTATACTCTCAAGTCCATTCACCAATATACGAAGAGCGTTGTACACATTTTCATCTTTGCTCTTTTGTTTCTTCGAAGATATATCTACATTAATTGTTGATGCAAAACATAGTCAGAAGTCGAAAATCAGACTGCACCTGTAATGTATAGTTTAACAGGAATATAAGTACTTGTATAAAAGTTCTTCGTGTATTTCAAGTTTTACAAAAGTGAGTTGTACGATTTCGATCGTAAGTAAGGGTGCAAAAAGATTTATTGACAGTGCAAATAACATTTTTGATAAAGTTCAAAAACTCTTTTACGATTGCACTCAATCGCCTCTATAAGTACTTCCGGATGGAGCTGACGACACACAGCAACGGTAATAATTCATTTTCACACTTCATAGTACAAATAGAAACTTATATTTTAATTTAATTGAGGATAATGCTAGGTTTAAAATAGTCATACAAAGAATTTTACCATGAGTATCTAGTTGCATTGCAGTTGAGAAAGCATGCGAATAATCTCTAAAGGGTATCTCACTAGAAGTGCTATGGTATGAATGGTATGATCAAAGCTTGTTTCCTATGGAGTGCTGCCTATAGGTAGGGTATGTTAAAATACAATTTGATCCTTTTGTGTAGTTAAATTTGTCAAGATATATACCGTAATAGTTAAATAAGTAACAGTAAAAGTATAAAATCATGCATAGGTAGCCTAATAAATAACAAGTACCAATGATACAGGTGAATAATTTTGCTTACCATACATAAATATGGAAGTGCATGCATGTATTTAAACACACAGCACATGTTAGAAAGAAAGCCCTAACATATTTTGATTTTGTTATATAATTTGTGATAGCCATTATGTCTGAAATTAACACTAAAATGTTAAAAAAATATATTGTGTATCATCTACAAAGTAGATAAATATATTTGTGTTAGTACATTTTCATGAAAGCTCATTAAGTTACTAGAAGTTTTGCTAAGTACGACAAAGGCATACGTAAAAAGTCTACATGATTTGGATTAGAAGTGATTTGAATATGAAATGACATATTTAGCAGAATTGTTAATTTATAATTCTACAGTTGGTTGCTTTGGTGGTACATACATTCAATTCAATGCATAGAATGATATCATATGTATTCATAAAAGTGACATGTGTGTCAAATTAAGTGGATTAAAACATCAAAGCTCAGCTAATGCTACTAGATGAAGAACCTGTAGGCACTTTTGGGGTGTCGTCACAGATTATTTTACTATTACAGTTACATCCGTACCAAATGTACACAAGACATCAACACAACATGCATAATTCTTTACAGTGAGAGAATAGGAATCAATTTGACTGCAATTGAGCACCCCAAATATCAACAAGGGTATATACTGGTTAGATCCGCACCTTTTTAATACACCGGAGAATCATTTTATGGCATATATCAGATAGCTATACTTAAAGCTAACTATAAGATATGAAAATGTCCTTATGATTCTGGATCCCTCTTTTGACAAAGGCAACCAGCACCAGCACAGAGCTACATTGCAGAATGAAAGAATAAATTAGGGGTGAGAAAAAAGGGATAATGCACATGTAATACGAGGGCTTAGTCCTCCCATTCCGCTACAAAACTGTTTTCCGCCCGTACAAAAGGCTATGCAAACCGAAATAGAAAATAACGTGCCAGACGAGACGAGTAAGCTCATTTATACAAGTAGTGTGTAGTGTATAGTTCTTGTACACTGTCACTATAATGGAACATACGAAGAATGGAAAAGCGAAACGAACAGTTGGTACAATTTGACTTTAATATGATCCTTTATTGTTTCGTTTACTTACCTTAAATCATATTTCATAGATATCCCACTTCCCATTGTAATACATGACAAATCTGTGCTGGTGGTCTGGTTTTATGGTAATTCCATGTATAGGAAGCTCAGTCTCTCCTTTTAGTAAAATAAAAGTGATGACACAGCAAATAAATTGATTCTCAATGCATATTACATTACACCATTTTAAAACATATGAGATCAGTTCTTAACTTAGAAGATTAACTTTCAAACAAAGTGCAATAAATGAATTGAAATGTTAGATTTCATCAAAATCTGTTTGGTGCATTTTGGCAATATAAAATTAAACTCAATATGCATATTATTTAAATTCATTTCAGTGAGACATAGATTCCAATATTTTATAGCTTGTAATGCATTGTCATTAATGTGTTGTTGTACGTAATTCTTCATAGATAATTAGAAACAACAATTATTATTGAATAATGTAAACGTAAATAGTATATTGGGTAATGAAATTGGTTATCAGAATACGTCAGTAAAATATTCTCAGTTTAAGTGCGCAGTATGAGTTTACTTCTATGTATGTATATCACAAGGAAGTTAAAGCAATTAATTACAAAGCCAAGTTATTTGGAAAGGGTTTGGTAGGCGGGATATGGCCCTTGCATGTTGATGTGATGGTAGGCAAAAGACATTGAGAGTTGCATTGACGGTCTACTTAATAGAAAAGAAGGTAGAGATATTTGCCATGAAACGGCAAGAGGGTATCAATTCTCATTTGGTGGAAGGCAAATAGTCAAAAATGGAATATAATTAAAGGGAAAAGGCTTAACAACAACTTAATCCTGAGGCTTAAGTGGAGCCCTTTTAAATGAATATTAGTTCAATGGAAATAACCGTTTAGGGACGATGAATCACTCCACTCTAGTTCCCACTTGCCTTTCTGATCCTGAGACTGCAAAGCCTCTCAGGCTCAACCGTTTGCAAATTATTCCCAAATGTTTCGTCGTTGCTTTTCTCTCCTTCTTCTACCCGTGCAGACCTTTTACTACTCTCCCGGTCTCTTTACATGCCGAATTAGAATTGTGGAGAATGGTAGGAGAATTCTTCTTTTACCAGGACAAATACTGCTGTTAGAATAATAATCGCTTTACCCCCTCTCGATATCTGTGTATTTATATTGACTGCAGGTCTGCAGATTCACGTACGTATATTTCTCCCTAGAACAAACACATAGGTACACTTATTGTCTATTTATATCGCATAGGTAGCAGTTGCAGTATTTGCCCATACAATAGAGTGTTAGTAAGTCCGAAATTTAATCTGTAAGATATGGAGAGCTTGTAGGAGCAAAACAAACCTGATCTGGCACTTTCCCATGCTCCGATTCCAACGTACGTCGTATGTTTTGATCACAAATCTCACGGATGAATGTTTATTGTTATTCTAGTGAGATTTGATTTGACCCTTCTGTCTCATGTCATAAATCTCACTCTACTGATTCAGACTGTAACAGACACATTCACTTTATATTTCGCAACAGCTTCTTCAGAAGCAATACACATACAATATGCAAACATTGATTCAGTTCATTTTTTCATCTAAACCAATATATAAATAAAATGAATCTGATTGAATATAAAATAGACTCTGTGCAGTTCATTCAAAAATATTCGTATTATACAGGATAGTATGATATTATACTTGTGGTATAAATTGTACTTTTAAAACTTTGTAAACCTTTTTTGTGTGCAAAAGTGCACGAAATGTTTTTCCGAGTCATATAGTAAAAGTAAAAGTTGGTCGTGATTGAATGTATGTATGTACATAATTTAATGCTGTATTATAGTATGCTTAGATATAGTTTGTATACTTATGAAGGTAACAGTAAGAGATTAACAAATTAATCTACGTGCTTAGTTTAGCAACTGTAAAAGTAGAAGGTGGAGTTCGATGGCTTTTCCCCGTGCAGAACCGTGCCAGATTCAGACAGAGAAAGGATTAATCCATCAACTCAAATTAGAGACTTGCCTGGCCCACTTTTCTGCACCCTGGGCCGCCCAAGCCTATGAAAAATTGTGTGGGCGCCCCATGAGTACAGCATCTTCTTGGACCAAACCCGTCCATGCCCACAGTCAAAAATTTAGGCTGGACCATGGGCGCCCAGGTCAGTATCAAATAGTACAATAAAAAAATTAACGTCCAATGTCATAACATTTTTTATAATTTGCAATTATGTAAACCGTCTTAAAATAATGTCAAAACGTACAATACAATACTAATACAACTACCTATAGGTATATTTTCATTCGAATTTAACAGTTTTGAAATTATCAAGCAGTAATAATAAAAAGTACAAGACAGTCCTTCGGTTTTAGGGAGCACTAGAGGTGCAACCGAAAAGGTATTCACGTAGATGTTGGACCATAACCGCCCAAGCCCATTGTGAAATTGTTTGGGCACCCATGGTACTTCAACGTTGGACCAAACCCACCCAGGCCCATATAGGTATGGGCATGCCCAAGTCCATGGACCGAGCCCAGGCAAGTCTCTAACTCAAATCAAGCCAAGTTGAATTAGCGATGAGAAAGTTTACGACGAGACTCTAACTTCATGATTCACTCGATAGTCAGATGATGAACAGGAGATATAAAATATATACATACTTGTTTCATTGCTACTCGATATGGTGTATTCCTTCCGCAGCTACCACCACGAGCAACAAACCTTATGATTAAATAGTAAAGTGTAAAACTTATGGTTAGAACTACAAATGCCCTTCATATCATTACTTGCATACTAACACAAAATGCAATCATAAAACTTTTACTAGAGTATTGTTGCTTTATAATAGCATATACATATGTGTCTGTGTTGCCTAAACGAGATAAAAATAAGGCTACGTAAATGTATTTGCGTTTCTTCATTATGAAGAATAGTTACATTACATTGCATAGCTAACTATATAGTAATCTAAAAGCTAGCTACCTAGGATATAATGTCTTGAAGTAGATTTAACATTAAATATTCGAAAAGACGAACTTATTTAGTTTTCGGGGAATCGGAGAGAAAGTTAGTGTGTGAAAGTAATGTTGGAAGCGAATGGCTGTGATTAAATAGCGAGAGGTGAAGGAGAAGCGAAAAGAAGGCTCCCCTGGGGAAATAATTAATTCCCGATTGCCACTTTAGCTGTATACTTCCCGTGCATGCTAAGTGTATTGCTTTTAATGCATAGAATCAGTGTATATATATGGCAACTATAAATAAGGTGGGTTTCCTAACTTATTTCTACTAAACAGAAAGCACGGATGCAGAAAACTCGTGTAGAGACACACAGAGAGAGAGAAAGGCAAGTTTTCTCAACTTCATCTGTGCTTGGTGGATTTTTAGTCCATCACTATCTGTCTGTATAATTTAGAGGAAGGTAAAGCCTCTGAAGCCCAACACCATACTTCACAAAGTCTGAACAGAATACAAATTGACTTTAGCTCCCTAAAACAAACCTACACTGCTAAATAACTCGAATGCATATCGATATACCTACTACACTACATATACATACACTTCTGACATGAAGTCTTATTAACCCTGTGGTACATGTATTTGTAAATAGATTGTATGCGATACCACAATTATGAGTTGCACCGAAAGATATCGCACAAATATTATTAGCTCCTTAAAGAAATGTTAAAGCAGTCAAGTAGTGTTCAGTGAAAGTGCGCTGTAAGGGCAATAAAATAAAACCCAATGAAATCACATCACACTTCACATCCTACCCTTAGTTTACTCAAAAGAAAAGAGCATGCTTTTAGACAGTCTGTGTGGACAGTATATTTTATAAGGTTTGTATACATTGTGTGTATAGCTAAAGCTAAAGGGAAAGAAATGCTCTTACTGTAACCATATACATTCTCAATACAATTATTTGTGGTCTTTTGGCTCCGGAATTGAGGAGGAAAAGTAAAAGTTTGTCCTTTGAATTTGATTTGGTTGGAAAGGAAGATAAAATCGGTATTCGGTGGGTTTTTGTTGCCAAACATGCAACGTTCTTTTGTTTCGTTTCTCTGTGTAGTTACTGTATAAGAGATATAGTGAAATCATTTCTTAGATGTAGGAAATAGTTTGTGGTGCACATAGGACGATTATGGTTTTGTTCTGTGCCTTCACTTAATATTATGGTATCTACTGGTAGTAAAAGTAAAACTATACGTGGGACGACTAAAGAAAAGGACGGAGAAAGTTGTGTGTGTTTGACAGAATAAATTTAAGAAGCTTTTTTATTGGCTCAACCACGGCAGTAAAATAAACGGGACAATATCCTTGGGATATGGTGTAGTGTGTAGGAAACCAATTGCTGTGAGGATAATGTTGGGATGACTGTCGCTTTTGGTTTGGATTTCAGAGTCGAAGCCACCATCACCATCGTCTTCATCCTCCCCTCCTCATCCGTACTCCATCTCAAGAATTCACTCACACTCTCACTCCACTCGAACATCAACTCCAATGCCCATCTCTCTCACGACAAATAATTCCGCAGGATCTCCCAATTCTCACTTGCATAATTTGTCACTCCACCAGTCCATTACGTCTAATGAGGGCTCCAGGTCACCGCCAATTTCTTTCGTTCCCCAGAGTTTCAACTCGCCTAATGGTATTATGCTCTTTCTTGTCCATATTATTTCCTTAATTAGCTTTTTACAGCTGAATGTATATACTTAATGACATCAACGATCAATCCAAACATTCTGTGCCATATAGTATTGTTGTTGTTGATGGAACAAAGCGGGATAGTAAAAATAAAGCTTTAAAAGCAATGCATGATAACCTTCGTGGGAAATGATATTTAATTTGCTGGTATTTCAAAGGACGAAGATTAAGCACTGGACTGTCATGTGTTGTTTGTGGTGACACATCTTCAGGAAAACATTATGGCATTTTGGCTTGCAATGGATGCAGTGGATTCTTCAAGAGGAGTGTCAGGCGTAAACTTATTTATAGGTATGCAAAAAAACTTTAAGTTATCAATTCATTACCTACGGTATGTACTATTTACATGTATTTATACAGCCCATACAGCAGTAAAATTAATTATTCTACATAATAAGGAATTAATTGAAATATTATTACCTACATTTTTCGGTAAGTTTTACCTGCTTGGTATATATTAATACATATACATTTTGTATGTTTTCACTTGTAGATGTCAAGCAGGAACAGGAACCTGCGTGGTAGATAAAGCCCATCGAAATCAATGTCAAGCTTGTCGACTTAAGAAATGTCTCAACATGGGAATGAATAAAGACGGTGAGCAACAATTACTCTCTTAAATTTTAGCATGTCTTTGACTTGAATTATCTCTATGAAAGTACAAATACTGATACATTGTTTAGATTTAGTAAATGTAGCATAAAAAACTTGGTAAATAAATAGTAAATACAGTCAGGCTCACTTTAGGCAAAAGTATTGAGATATTTGCATTTCTTTTAGTAACACAGCAAAGAAAAGCAGCAATATTACTTACATATACCTGAAATAATCTACAAATACCTGTAAGCATCTCAAACATCAAACAAAAAATTATTATTCAGACACACAACACACATAGCATTTTTTATGCACTACATTTTAACTTAGCTATGTGAATCTATTTCAAAGCTTTAAAAAAAGCCCTATACATAGATTATTTCATGACTAAGCGAACATTTAATGTGTTAAAATTAACTCATAATGTTTACTAAAATAAAACATCTGTTTCAGAATGTTTGCTTTAAATCCAATGCATTATCCTCAGTTTAAACAAACATACAATTGACTAAAGGTAAATGAATTTTCTAGATTATGTAAATAAAACTTCCATTACAAATTATATATGTACTAGGGACAATGTATTTAGGCATTCAAGAAAAATCCAATGCAAACAATTACTAACATAGCTAACAATGTACCTTTATGAATATCTAAATTGATTGTTGCTTTCATGTCCAAAACTTACAATGCAATGCTCAAGGATTTTTTGCATGTACACTTTTAACTTTGAACAGAGGTACCAACAGTTGAATAATGAAGATGTAGCTACCGAAAACATTGTTCATAGTTTGCACGTACAAACAAACTTTGTTTGCAATAATTTTTCTATATTTAACCCCCACTTAAGCTTTGGAACAGCAATTTGATGCTGGAAAATAAGCAGTAAAAGGCATCATGTACTTTTAGTTAGACATACAGCTTTAGAAGCTGACACTTTATCTTTATTATTTAAGCACAGAATTACTGCATTGGTGCATTAAAATAAGGTTTGAATACAACACTATCGCATTTACACACAAATTAATACATAGACATAGACACAAGTTGAATTGCTAGATTTGGTATGATGATTTTGATGGTGGTGGTTTTCTCTTTGAGAACATGCATCCAAAGTATTTAATACTAATAATATGAGCTTCGGTCTCTCACAACTTGCAAATGATCACGCTTCTCCAGCTATTCCTTCCAGCTATGACTCTGTGCTATTTACAACAATCTCTTTTGCTCTGCCCACCACCACCACCGCCGTAACCAATGCACGCAACTATTATAACTCTATAACATAACTGTCTTTTCCTCTTACTCAAAACCCACTAAAAGCTTCAGCTTCAAATGAGTTGACGCTTATTTCCCTCTGTGCCCTTTTAACAATATAAACTAACAATTGAAATGATACGACATAACTAGAGTATTAAACCGCAGGAGTAGCATACAGTACACAGAGTTT
>JAQFYB010003661.1:0-18697 GCA_034694085.1 Pogonognathellus longicornis | reverse complement strand
CTACTAGATACTATTTTATCATTTTTATTACTTTTGTTCCGAGGGGGCATGTGCCCTCTTGACCCCCCCTCCTGGTGTTACTAGATACTATTTGTGGTGTAGGTATATAGTGTTAATAGTGTAGTAGATACGTGTATAGTCCAATATGCATGTGGTGTTAATAGTGTAGTATGTACGTGTATAGTCCAGTCTGGGAAAACTGCACAGACATACATTCATACAGACATACAGACAGACAAATCATATCTAATAGTAGCTGACGCTACTAATAAAACAATAATGTTGGGGATGTACAGTAATTGAAACGGTTTAATAATTATTTTTAGGTCGAAAAGTTCAAGAACAACGTACTGAAAAGGTGTATAAAAATGGTGGCTGTAAATCATCAGGGAAATTTCCGCAACAACTATGAAGCATTGTCGTCTGTGCAGCAGATTTCATCATCCGACTTTGGACTGAAGGGTGGCAAATTTTTCACAGTATCCTACGGCTACCTTGGAGTAGTATGTTTTCATTTTGTTAAAATCAGTTGTATTTGTATTAAAGCTAGTAATGAACATTGTATTAAATATTAATGCAAATATTTTTTATTGTAGACTGCAAGCTTTTTGATGACGTATATTTTGGTGCTGATACAATTCAAAATACCAAATCCAATCCCAAATTTATTGCCAAACTCAAATTGGTCATCATTTTTGAGTTGATCTACCGCAGAGGACATTACAATTATACACTATACAATACATATGCAAATATCTTTATCGTAAAGCTAGAATCAATACGCACATACCTAGAAGGTTTGTTGTTACGAAATCAAGTCATAGTCAATACTAATAACTTATTAGTAATAAGTATTAATTAAGCCAGAAATCATCACTCACATAAGTAAATCACTAAGTCGTAAAACAGCAATATACAAACATAATTGTAAATCATACAAGAAATTTAAAATATATTAATACGGATAAGACTTACTCTTTGTGTGCTCTACAAGCGGATTATGAAAACCACCCAGCGTATAAGCAGTAGAGTTTTGCCCGAGCTGGCCGTTTTCGGCCCATAACCAGCCCGAATGAAAAAGATCATTTAAATTTGAGAAAGGTCATTTGAATTTGAAAAAGGTTAGTTGAATTTAAAAAATGTCCTTAGAAAGTTAAGATCCGACGTAGTATATTATTATGGTATAAAGGATAATAAAAATAATGTTTGTATTTTGTATGTGGTTTGTCTGCACACGTTTTTTATATTATTAGTTTATTAGTGAATGACGTATGAGACTGCATTGATAAATGCATGCGATCGTTGACATCCTTGTTAACATATTGTTAGTTGACTACCGGGAAACATGAAATAAAGTTATTTTATTTCAGATTTCAGATTCAGAAAGTAGTATTGAATGCCCTCTAGTGTATAGGAACTGATTTGATTTTTTGCTTTACTTCAGTATAATTCATATAGATAGCGGTGTTAACATATAAACACAGTGCGCAAAATAGATCAGAGATGTTATAAAATCAGACAGTGAAATCTTTGTTGCTTCCAGAGACGTCTAATTGGTACCTACCCTGTACTTGTTGTAGTTGTAACTTAGCTATTCCTTGCGCTGATCATGCTAGAAGGCACTATATCGAGTCAGTATGACCGAGTTATAGTAGAACTTCAATACCAAATCATAGTAAATTGGTTGCTGCACATTTACTTCATTCATGTTGAGACTTTTCCCAAAATCCTAAACACGCTATCCCAAATACGGACCTGGAATATTTGCTTTTGGTGCCACCAATGCACTACCAAATAAATGTTGAACGTGGTGTAATCCCACGGCACACACCAAAATATGATAAGGGAGGATCCATATATCACGTCACCCAAAATTAGCCATTTTTTGTCCCCCGCGCACGTATTGTAACGCTGGTTAAAATACAAGGATTTAAAAAATGTGTATTACAATTGTCGCCTTTTCCATTTTCTTGACATTTATAAAGACAAAATACAATTGTAAATAACATTTTTTGTTCATTTCAATGCAGTCAGCTAAATCAATGTGTAGTGACATTTAAAAATCTAAATTGTAGCCTTTTCCATTCCTTTGCTATTTATAAAGACAAAATGCTGTTAACACAAAGTTTTGATGCTCTACGCAATCCAATTAGTTAAACAACTGTATTTTGTCTTTTTAAATGTCAAGAAAATGGAAAAGGCGACAATTGTATTACACATTTTTTAATCCTTGCATTTAAACCAGCGTTACAATACGTTCGAGGGGGACAAAAATGGCAAATTTTGGGTGACGCGATATATATGAATCCTCCCTTATAATATTTTGGAGTGGGTGTGTGCCGTGGGATTACACCAAGTTTTACATTTAGTTGCTAGTGTATGGGTGATACCAAAGGCAAAGATTCGAGGTCCGTACTTGGATATTGGATAAAGTCTCAATTTTTGGGTTGAGTGACGAATTTGTTCTGCAAACCAATTTACTATACTTGGTAATGCAGTTCTACTATAACGCGGTCATAATGACTCGCTATAGTGCCTTCTAGCAGGATCAGCGCAAGGAATAGCTAAGGTTGTAACTAAATGTGGTTTGTCAACTCTTTCTTTCCTTTGTTTTTGCCGGTTCACAAAGTAATAAAGGGTAGGTCATTGTTTCTAATGGTTTAAGGTGTCAAGGAGGCTCAATATTTATGGAATGGGGTGAAGGTAGGGTAGCAAAATTAACGTCTCTTTTGCCGTTGACGCACTCTATCTATCAGGCTTAGTTTACTGTCTTTTTATCAGAAATTTCATACATATTAATGAATGCATTTACACTATTTTTAATCTTTTGCCATTTATGTAGGTTGCAATGCGTGCTTTTACTGTAATTGGATTAGTAATACTAATGAATTCTCTGAAATGTTTGGAGGATAGTAATGCCTTCCGTGATTCCATAATTCAAAACCATGGGTTGATTGAAAGAATATTGTATCGAACCATCATAATGGATCAACAGGAGGAGTCTGCACTGCCATAATTTTTCACGGCAATACGAATCATGGAGCTAGTTCTGACGTTTGTGGTATATGGGACAGAGGCAATGACACACTTCTTTTACATTTGTGCAATATACACCATCTATGAAATCGTTGAAATCTTACAAAGTGACAGCGATACTTCGGATGTACACATTTTAAATGAAGTTTTGCAATGTCAGTCTTGGATTACTGAAATCAATGAAATAGTCTAACAAGTATTATTGTATGCATTTCTCGCATCGGTTTTGTCAATTCCAACTGAAGCGCTTCTTGCAATCGATGGAAAAGTACCCATATTCAGGCGAATTTTTATGATCCCTTATAGGATGTCTTACTGCGTTTCAACATGGAGGGCTGCTAAAATTGTTCACAAAGTTAGACCTTATAAGTTATTGTACGAAATTTTTTATACCTGTTTAGTGGGTTAAAGAAAATAAAAATAGGAAAATTGTGGATTCATAGTAATAAAATCTGTTTAATATTTATTTTTTAGGTGGAAAATTTCAAGAATAATGTAATGAAAATACGTTTAAAAATGGTGGATGAAAATCGTCAGGGACGTTTCACCAACAACTACGAAGCATTGTCGTCCATGCAAGATATTTCCTCACCGGACTTTGGACTAAAGGGTGGCAAATTTTTCACAGTATCCTACAGCTTTCTTGGAGTGGTATGTTTTCATTTTGTTGACGGCATTTGTATTTATTTTCAAGCCATTAATAAATATTGTTTTAATTATTAATGCAAATATTTTTTATAACAGACCGCAAGCTTTTTGATGACATATGTTTTGGTGCTGATACAATTCACAGTACCAATACCAGCCACTCCTAGCAGTACAGTATACCCATCTCATTTAACACATCTTAATGTTCCCAATAATAAAATATTTCACTGCGGCATCAATAAATTACTATTTACAATATGCACTATCAATCTTTATGATATTTATATAAGCTAGTTTATAATTAGTTTAACGAGAAACTTTATAATGCATGTTGGTGTGTTTGCTAAATGTGTATTATATAAATTGTTAGCAATTATCATAGCCAATCAGAAGCTGGGTCCAATATAGATCCAACTGAAAAAACGAAAAATTAATTTAAAAAAGCTGCATAATGGGCTACCTAATTATACAGTTATTATAAGAGATAACTTGGCAATTCGCTTCTGCTATGTTTTGGCACTTGCAAAACTTGCGAAAGTTTACCAATATTATAATCTTTGGTCACTTTGTTGAAATGGTGTAAGCAAATAACTTCTGGAATGGAATACCTTGGCTTAAAACATGTAATAGTATTTTAACCAAAAACTTTTTAAATAACATTTAAATATACCTACCTAACTAATTTCATTTGTGTGGTCCATTAGATTTTCCGTACAGATTGTACATCGAGATTTGGCTGCACGAAGTGTTTTGTTAACATCGGAAGGAAATGCTAAGGTCACTGATTTTGGGTTGAGTCGTCGAATGTACAATTACACACCATATATCCAGAATTCAGAAGATCTTGTCCCCTGGCGGTGGTTAGCTCCAGAATGCATGATATTGGATACATATTCTTCTGAATCGGATGGTTGGGCTTATGGAATATTAATGTGGGAGATTTTTACGTTTGGTTAAAGACCTTACCCAACTTGCTCTTACAACCAAGAATTTCTCGAGTTGCTTTCAAAAGGATTTCCTAATATTAAACCACAATATGCACCAAATGATGTGTAAGTTATAATTAAATTTTGTTTAAATTTTAGCAAACAAAGTGAAAAGTTCAAGTGGGTACGTACTTATATTTTTGGAGCCAAAATCATTTTATGTTATTAAATTAAATTAACGGTAATATCGTAGGTAGTGAATAAATGCTCATTATGGAAACAAATTAAATTAGAAATGAGTAGGTAGGTAATTAAATGTAACTTTTATTATTTGTTTGTGAGCTATCTGCCTACTAAAATTGCAATAAAGTAAATTGTTAGAAATTTAATATTGGCGATTTGTTTAATGTGGTTTCAAATATCTATTGAGTTTCTAATACTTTGTAGGTTCAATCTCATGGAAGACTGCTGGAAATATGAGCCAGACCACCGCCCATCCTTTACCGTTTTAAAGCAAAAGTTTTCAGAATTTTGTGACCACCCAAACCAATTTGCTGCAAAGCTAATAGTCCCTCCTAAAGAGCAACCGCTACCCATAGTTAGAGATGTCGAAAGTGTCGAAAATATAATTGAAGTTCAGATTCACTCTTCGGCAGGAAACGTAAACACGAAACAGCCAAACCTGGTGAAATCTAAACCAGGATATGTTCCAAATCCCAAATAATTAAAAACAACATATGTACAAAATATATGTGCGTTTTTTAAAAGATGATTCTAAAAACATTTATGAAAATATATTGTATTGTAGAATTGTAATTTTCTTTTGCAAACATATTAATCGACTTGCATTATTACTCAAATTTTAATTGATTTTGTGAAATTTAATCAATCATTTAATTTATAGGAATTTTTATAACTCAAAACTCAAACTACTTAATTATAATTTATGTTGGGTATCGAGCTAATGGAAATCTAAACTGTAACTTCAGGTACATAGAGGATTTATTTTAAATATTTGTAGACAATCAGAGCTACAGTAAGTTTTTGCCATAATTCCATTGAAACGACCCCAATTTCTTTGTGCAGAATATGAGCTAACCAACGCATTAAATGTTTTTTTTCTAGTTATTGTTAACATTTAGTACGTAGTATTGATTTATAGTTAGGATGGAAATGAACCAAAGTTTAGTACAATCAACATAAATCCAGTCAAAACTTTCATGATTCGAAATGCTGTCAATTCGTTTGTGTCATTGCCAGTTAATAGTAGGTTATTTAATTTCTATACTTTTAGAAAGGTACTTACTATTTACATATTTACTCGTTGTATAAGTATAATACAATCGTCCGTTAAATTATTTAAACGTAGCCCTTACACAAAGTGTTTTTTTATTTGCTCTGGATAAAATAAATAATTATAATATACATTAAAATGGTGGACCATATAACAACGTTAGTTATATACACACACTTCTGAATAATCAATATCGTATTAGGTATGTTTAAATTATATTCCATAACAATATTATTGTTGGAGTTTCTACGTATTTAAAATAATCAATTTAAAATAGGCTGTTGAAATTCTAAGTAGTAGTCTAACAGTAGCTGACTTCACTAAATGAATAAACCATTTATTTAGAGGAATATTCTTGCCAATCCTAATTTAGTAGTTAGTTATATAATTTCTTTACAACTAATAACAATTTCAATTGCTGAGCAAAAGCATGTATAACTATTAACTATTTCACTAACGCTAAATAAAAACTCCTGCTAATATTGTTTTTAGAGTGTTTTATATTTACTTGTGCCAAAAGAGACTTAACTATTATTCCTTTTATCATCTTCCCCCAGAAAAACTTGCGTGTGTAAACATTTTACATAGCATTCATTATTTATATTGACGCCATATACACATTGTCCATTTATAGCATTGGTTGTATATAGAATTGTTGGAAAGTAGTAATCGCTTGCTGACAAACAATATAATATACACTAAAAAGGTGGAACATAATTATAAAGTTTTATTTGAACAAAAACATAGCTTAGTGTTATGCATGCTTGAAATAAGTAGTCGACCGTGTAAAGTCTCGACAAACTTAAACCAATCAATAAATAGCTTTGTTGGGAATCTAGTAATGTATAGTCTAATAGTAGCTACATACACTAAAGGACAAAAATATATCATTTAGGAGAACATTCTTGCCAATCTCAATTTTGCAGTCAGTTGTATAATTTCTATACAATTAATTCCATCTACTACTGCTGATAAACAATTAAGTACTCTGGTAGTATTAATTATATCACTGGCTATTCACACATTGAATTGAACTAAGGCTGAGTATACAGGGTTGGCCGATGAGCCATTCTACATATAGTAGCCTAGTTATATGAAAAAGAAATTAAGCATAAAATACAAATGTAGAAAACCAAATTACGTAAAGCTTAAATTTTGTGTATTTTACATTTATTTGTGCTCACATTGACTATATTTGTGTTATCATTCGCCAGGAAAACTTGCTTGGGCAAAACTTTTACATAATTTAATGTTCCTTGATTATATAGACGCCAGAGTGTACCACGTTTTACTTGATAATTTAACTTACATCAAACTTCTGTGTATCACACAATGTATAGATACTAGAGGTGGTAACAGCCAGATATTTTCCAACTCGAACACGTCCAAACTCGAAAATTTCATGCCCGAACCAGACTCGAATTCGGAAAGTTTAAGCCCGAACGCCCTCGAACTGGAAAAATTCCAGCCCGAACCCGACTCCGCTTTTGCATTTGATATTATGATTCAATGATTAATAAATTAATGAATTAAAATGTTGGACTGATTATTGACTAATGATTGATAGCATTTGAACATTGCTGATTACAGTTGTAAAACATTGGTTTTGTCGTTTTAGAAGTGCGACTTTTTATTTAAGCCGGCCTTAAAATAATCTCGAGAATTTGCGAAACATTTCATTATGACCATTAAATACAAATTGACAAAGTTCGATAGTTTAACGTGTGGTGCAGAATAAATGGAAAATGAGACATTGTTACATAGTACTGGGTACAAAAATACGCATTTAAAAATTGCAGTTATTTGAATTATTTAATTTAGTTGAATTTTTGAAATGTGCTAATTAATTTCTGCATTGTGGCAAACATCATACCATGTAAAAGTCCATTAACTAGACAAGTGCAAACTAAATAATATTTAATTTAATGTTAATACTATAGTTGAACCAATAAGTCAGAACAAGTGTTGAACGCTAATTTGCAAAGGCAGGAACGTGCCAAAAAACTTTTTTTGTTCATCTAATTAAAATAATCAATATTAAAATTTCTTAGACGTTCAATCAGTATGACTTCTCATTTAACCCGATACGCAATAAAACTCAACTTAAAATTTTGCGACAAAATTCATTATGGACCTTACACATGGAATGAAAAAACTAAGAGGGTTGTATTAGTGCAAAATAAATGGAGATTGAGGCTTTGGTCCTTCGGCAACTTCCTACTTGCACTCCATGTATTATACGATATTGTCGTGTTGATGGTTCAGGTGTTGTCAAAAGAAGCCCCATATGGAATAGTTTTAACGTTCATCACGATTATTGCAACAATGTCTACAATGATGGCGCTTGGTGTTAACATATCTACCGTATATCGCCTTGAATCGGTCGTGAACATTTTCAACAGTCTTCTTAATATGGATACAATATTTGCAAGTAAGAAACTTAAATTTATAATAAAATAAAAATGCCGGAATCAGAAGTGTATTAAAAAGTAACCGATAACGTATTGTGTTGGATTTAAGAAGCTTATTCAATTGAATATTTATGTTGTGTTGTTTCGAAATTTCTTTCAGGAAATTTTGAAAATGACTTGGCGTTGGAAATCTTGAATTTTGATTTTGCTGGACTTTTTGTTCTACTTATCTCTCTGATTGGACTGATCGTCTGCCTTTTGTTTCCTACAGTTATTTATTTTGTGGAAGAACACCCCTTTGTACCGTTACTTGATTTCTTTTTACCTTCCAATTCAAATCAATTTATGCCTAAATTGTTGTGTTCAATCTTACCTTGGTACTTAGCTATTTGTGTTTATGGATCTCTACTAATATTCATTCTTTTTCTATTAATTTGGGTAAAGTCGTTCTCAAAAATAACCAAACTTTTAATTTACAATAATTACAAACCGCGTCAAACTAAATTAACATTAACATCGTGTTTCGTGGCATACAGAATACTGTATCTTACAAATTGCAGTCTGAATCGATTATACAGCACAATTTTTCTTCCTTTTGGTTTCTTTGCTGTTTTTGTCTGTCATTTGCTATCTACATTTGCCACACTCAGACTCTACAACCAATTAGGAATGCCATTCTATGTATGCATGCCCCTTTCATTTGCTATTTGCCTTTTCCATGAAATCATATTAAAATGGTTGCACAAGCCGTTCACCCAATCCATTGAGGTGATCAATTCATTTCACACTCACCCAGAATGCACCCAAAAAGAATTTCATCAAACTGCACGCTCTCTTCGTCATCTTAGAGTGGAGGTTGGACCATTCTTCATCGTAAAACGAGCCACATTTTCTACATTTATGTACGCACTCGTTAATTACACCATCACATTGTTAATGGCAGTAAAATTGTAGATAAAACTTATGACATTAATATATGTAATGTATCAGAGTAATTATAGTAAAAGTGGATTGATACAACAGTATTTTCCTGTCTTATCTATTGTACTGATTAATAAACCAAATTTAATTTCTAATTTATAACAATATATTACCACTGTTTATTTATAATTTAATTGATAGTCCTATATGTTCAATGATGAAGAAAACTTGCAGTTTGTAACTAAATTAAGTAATCAAATAAATATAAATGTTTCAACATGTTTTCATTTCGTTTGTCAAAGGCCGATTAAGGCTGTGTATACACTTGAATTTGCGCTAACTAGGGCTTACCAGCGCAAATTGTATATACAAAATGTTGTCATATTCTTAAAGCCAAGGGTTCAACCTTGGGCGCTTGTTTGCGAAAGTTAACTTTTTTGAAATTTTAAAAGCAGTAATTTTAAATTCAAAAGAGTGGAGAAATACACGGAGATTGTATAAAACGATTTTTTAGGCCCACATGCAAGGCAATAATTGCATAAAGTACATACAAGAGCCCTTCAGAATTTTCTCCTATTTTTATGAGCCTTTACACACTTTTTGAAACTTTTATTAAAATTGAGTTCTCATCGCACAAAGAATTACAGGCTCAAATACATGGGATTTTATGAGACATATAGTAAAATCATGGAAAATGGTGAGTTGACACACAACAAGACCGAACATTTGGAATATTGTGTTACAACTTATTCCGAAGCCTATAACCCTTTAATGTTGATTTTTGAACTACGAGGGTAATTGCTTTCCTATCTACTTCTGAAAAGACCCATGTCATCGTGTCATCCCAGGATTTGGACTAAAGTGTACACTCCGCCTTAAGGTAAAGCTATTTGATTAAATTTTTACTACTTTTAGGTAAGTACTTTTAAGAAGGTCGTCCTTTTCGTTTATTTACTACGTTATAAAATATGTTATAATCTCCCATTAAATTGCTTCAACGTAAGCCTTGGCTTTCTTAATATTTTTTATAATAGTGGTGAATAAATTAACTAACTGTTCTAATACACTTAAATGGCAGACCTTACAAGATGTCAATTTTACACACATATAAATAACCAATATTTAAATACCAAGGTAAGTTTCTACGTACTGAAACTAATCAATTTGAAATAGATTTATTGAAATTCTAGAGGTAGCATTCTAACAGTAGCCGACATCAGTAAATGATCAGAACATTACAATTAGAGGAATACATTCTAAAAAACTAATAACAATTTCAAGTGCTGAACAATGAATATGTACACTGAAAAAATTATTTCACTGAAGTCCAGTGTATTAGTGTATGAACTGATGAACTCATTCAATTCGCAGTCAATACAGAAAATAATTGGGGAATTATATTACTAAATGCATTAACAAACCATACTGAATTTATTCTGTGTATAAATATTAGCAGGGGCGTATCCAGGTCAGACATTTGGGGGGGGGCTTGAACAAACCTTTGTTATATACGTCAATTTAGAAAATTTTGCTACAATTTGCGGAAATTTATGACAAAATCAATTGAAATTGCAACAAAAACGCGCGTAGCGCTAAAAAATTTAGCACATTTTGCCAAAAATTGCGCGAATTTTGGTCATAATCAATATAAATTGCAACAATATCGCGCGCAGCGCAAAAATTTTTGAGAATTTTTGCATTTTTAAGGCAAAAACAACCTACTTGTTTGGTATTTTGGGAGAAACCTGTTTTTATCTAGTGTTAGTCCAAAAATTTGCGGGGGGGGGCTTCAGTCCCTTAAGCCCCCCCTAAATGCGCCACTGACTATTAGGTATCTATTTTACTGACGCTAATAAAAAATTCCTCAATATTGATTTTAGTGTATTTTACATTTGTGTTAAAAGAGACTTTATTATTCGCTTCACAATCATTCCCCAAGAAAATTGCAGGAACAAACATTTTAAATAACATTCTTTATTTCTACTGACGCCCATTAACCCGCTATATACTAACTCATAAAGTTACCGTTTGAATTATTAAAACGTAGTCATTGCTTACTAAAAAACAATATAGTAACATAATTACAATATACACTACAAAGGTGGAACCTTAAAAAACTTTTATTTCAATAAAAACTGAGCGAACTGGCATAGTATTACGTATGTTTGGGATATGTCCATTGAATTTGTATGAATTTCAACAAACTTAAACCAACCAATATATAGGTTTGTTGGAAATCTAGTAATAGTTTATTAGTAGCTATATACACTGAAAAACAAAAATATATCAATTTAGGAGAGCATTTTTGTCAATCTTGACTTGGTATTTAGCTGCAAACATTTTACATAGTCAATCACGATTGTTAAACGCCATATTGCAACGGCAGAAAAGGGCCACACTTACTTTTTATGTTCATCTAATTAAAATAACCATTAATAAAATTTCTTAGGCGTTTAATCAGTATGACTTCTCATTTAACCCGCTACGCGATAAAACTGAACTTAAAGATTTGCGACAAAATTCATTATGGGCCTTACACATGGAATAAAAAAACTAAGAAGGTTGTATTAGTGCAAAATAAATGGAGATTGAGGTTCTGGTCTTTAAGCAACTTGATACTTGCACTCTTTGTACTATACGATATTGTCGTGTTGATGGTACAAGTGTTGTCAAAAGAAGCACCATATGGAATAGTTTTAACGTTCATCATGATTATTGCCGCAATGACTACCATGATTGCGCTTTGTGTTAACATATCTACCATATATCGCCTTGAATCGGTCGTGAACATTTTCAACAGTCTTCTTACAATGGATACAGCATTTGCAAGTAAGTTGCTAAAATTTACTAAATTAAAATTACGAGTCAGAAATGCATTAGTAACCGATAACGTATAGTTTTGGATTTATGTACCATATTCAATTGAAATGTTTATGTTGCATTGTCTTGAAATTTCTTTCAGGAATTTTTAAAAACTACTTGAAGTTGGAAGTCCTGAATTTGGATTTTATTGGATTTTCGGCTCTATTTTTCAATCTTATTACAGGGATCACCGCCCTTTTGTTCCCGACAGTTATTTATTTTCTGGAGGAACATCCTTTTGCACCGTTAATCGATTTCTTTTTTCCTTCCATTGCAAATCACTTTTTGGCTAAAATGCTATCTTCAATCTTAGTCTTGTATTTAGCTATTTGTGTTTATGGATCTATATTAATAATTATTCTTTTTATATTCCTTTGGGTAAATTCGTTCTCAAAAATAACCAAATTTATAATTTACAATAAGTACAAAACGCGTCAAACTAAATTGTCATTAACATGGTCTTTCGTGGCATACAGAATACTGTATCTTACTAATTGCAGTCTTAATCGTTTATATAGCAGCATTATTCTGCCTTTTGGTTTCTTTGCTGTATTCGTCACTCATTTATTATCTACATTTGCCACATTGAGACTCTACACGCAATTAGGAATGCCATTCTATTTATGCATGCCATTTCTATTTGCTGGATGCATTTGCCTTGAAATCATATTAAAATGGTTTCACAAGCCGTTTACCCAATCGATTGAGGCTATCAATTCATTTCACACTCACCCAGAATGCACCCGAAAAAATTGTGATAAAATTGCACGGTCTCTTCGCCATCTTGGAGTGGAGGTTGGAACTTTCTTCGTCACAAAACGAGCCACAGTTTCTACATTTATGTACGCACTCGTGAACTACACTATCACATTGTTAATGACCGTTAATAATATTTGATTTCTGTACTTTTAAGAAGGTCGTACTTTTCGTTTATTTACTGGTTGTATATTATAAAATAATTGCCCGTTTAAATATTTAAACGTAACTCTTACTTAATGTATTGTATATTTGTTGTGAATAAAAGGAATAATTATAATATACACTAAAATGCTGGACCATATAAAAATATCCGTTGTACACACACATCTGAATAACCAATAATGTATAAGGTAGGATTAAAATATATCGCGTAACAATATTACTCCTGGAGTTTCTACGTATTTAAATTAATCAATTTAAAATAGGTTGTTAAACTTCTAATTAGTAGTCTAACCGATTTTTTCCAATCCTAATTGAGTAGTTAGCTGTATAGTTTCTAAATATATCTATTATTAATAACAATTTCAAGTGTTGAACAAAGATCATGTATAACTATTAATTATTTCGCTGACGCTAATAAAAATTCCTGCTAATATTGTTTTTACAGTATTTTATATTTACTGGTGCTAAAAGAGACTTTGTAATTCTTTTCACCATCTTCCTCTAGGAAAACTTACTTTTATAAAATTTTGCTTAACATTCATTATTTATATGGACGCCAAATATACATTTTGTATATAAAATTATTGATTTCTAATTTATAACACAGCATTACCACTTTTTGTATCTAATTTAATTGTTAGTCCTATATACTCAAATATTAACATGTTACAAATACAAATTACAATAACCAATAACATTTCATTTGGAGGAATAATTTCTTAACAACAAATAATAATTTCAAGTGCTGGACAAATATCATGTACACTGAAAAAATTCCTTTAACTGAAGTCTAGTATATAAGGTATGAACTGATGAATTCATTCAATACGCAGTCCGCACAAAAATCAATGGAGAATTTTATTGTTCTTTAGATACGGATGAACTACAACATTTACCAAATGTATTTGCAAACGCTACGGAATTTTTTCTGTGCATTACTATTAAGTATCTATTTCACTGACGCTAATAAAAATTCCCTTTATTGTTTCTAGTGTATTTTACATTTGTGTTAAAAGAGACTTTATTATTCGCTTCACAACCTTCACACAGGAAACATTTTAAATAAGATTCATTATTTCTATGGACGCCCACTAACCCACCAAACTACCTTAACACGTTGCCTATTGAATTATTAAAACGTAGTCCTCGCTTACTAAAAAAGAGTATAATAACGCAATTATAATATACACTACAAAGGTGGGACATATTATAAAGATTTTATTTCAACAACAACATAGCGAACTGGCATTGTATTACTTATGTTTGAAATATGTTTTTCGAAGTTGTATAAATTTCAACAATCTTAAACCAACCAATAAATACGTTTGTTGGAAGTCAGGTAATAGAATATTAGTAGCTACATACACTAAGCGACAAAAATATATCATTTAAGATAGCATTATTGCCAATCTTAACTTTGTATTTAGCAGTATAATTTCTAATACTTAATATCTTCTACTACTGCGAATAAACAATAAAAGTATACTGCCATTGAGATATATAAAAGAAGTCAATTTGCACAAAAGCGTATACATCATTCACATAAAATTTAAATTTGGTGTATTTTATATTTATTTGTTATACTTTATTCGTCATCGTACGCCCGGAAAGCTTGCTTGGGCATTGTCACAAAATACTGCATTCATTAACCCGTCCTTTACTCAACTAGTTGAGTCACGCTTTCATACCCAGCCGACTACATTTGTAGTCCAATGTATTAAGAGCCTGTCTACAAATGTAGACAGGTCTGTCTGCAAATGTAGACAGGTCTGTCTACATAGGTAGAGTGGTCTGACTACAAATGTAGACAGGCTCTTAATACATTGGAGACAATATTTTTTTCCAGATTTTGAATTTTAAAAACTTCAAATTTTGGTTTACAGACTTCAAATAAGCAGTAAACGATAACTGGATAGTTTTGGGACAGCTACTGAAAATCCCAAGTTACCTGGTGAAAGGTAACATGGATTAATTTTAAACCAAAGTTGAAAAACTACAAACGTAGTAGGTTGAGTAAAGGACGGGTTAAAGTACTGTTGAAGCGCATGCAATACCAGCCAGTACCAATATATTTGAACCAAGTCTGAACTAGTGTTAAACGCCAAATTGGATTTCCAATGTCGATCATTACAAAACTGGATTTTATAAACAAACGTCGCAAATTCTTAGAATGTTGTAAGTTCAAATTTACATGAGGATACATGCATGCGTTTCAATTGTGGAAACTGGTCCGATGTAACATTTGACTCTTTACCTGTAAGTTGAGTATTGTTTTACTTGCTGATTTTATTGACTTTTGCCTGTATGACTTGCTGTTGTGAACTATGTGAACACTTACCTTCAACATACATTTACATTTATATTGCCGTACATTACAAAAGCTCTTAAGCAAAGAAGTAAAACTAGTAAACCAAAAAGGTGGAGCAAGAAAGTTTTACATACATTCCTCACTTGCTGTATATATGTACATCAAATAACAATAATCCATTTAAATGGATAAAAAATGTATCACAATGCCACTCCACATTTATTCCTCTTTAAGTCAGAATAAATACGAACTACACAAAAGTGCCTGCATTTGAAAAAAATTCAAGCTAAACTTGAGTTTATTGATTTTTACATTTACTTGTTCTCCATTTAACCCGGTCGGTTTTCTCCAATATATGGCAGTACGACCTGGTTGAGATAGTCTTTTGCACAACCTTATATTCATTAACAGCATATTTATCACACTTCATTTGGACCACGCATTTTCTACTGGCTGCCTTTGAAAGATACGTTTGTAATTACACACATGGTTGAAATTCTTTTAAAGTGCTTATTCGGTTGTAAAACTATTGATTGTGGTATCAATCAATCATGACTTCTTATTTAAGCCGCTACGCCTTGAAATTAAATTTAAGAATTTGCGATACGTTCTATTATGGCCCTTACACATGGAATGACAAAGATCGAAAAATAAAAGTGGTGCAAAACAAATGGAGAATAGGACATTGGTTTTTCAGCAATTTCTATTTTGCAATACATTTTTTATATTTCTTCGTTTTATTAATGGTGCAATTGTTATCAAAAAAGGCTCCATACGGAATAGTGCTAACATTAATTATAATACTTAATATAATATTTTTAACTGTGACACTCTCGGTCAATATCCCTGCTTTAAATTCCATTAAAACTGTTGTGGAGATTTTCAACAATCTTTTGGAAATGGACAGAAATATTGCAAGTAAGTTCAAAGTTTCTCATTTCTAAATTACAATTTACCAATTCATTAAAATATTTCAGGAAAAAATTGATGCTTTAATAATGAGACTCTATTTTGTTTTAGGAATTTTTCACAAAGACTTGGCAATGGAAATAACAAATATCGACCTCGTTGGACTCATGGCTGTTTTGAGCACACTTTTCGCTCCAACTTTATTCTTCGTGGTCCCAACAATGGTGTTTTTGATAGAAGAGCATCCCTATACGCCTTTGCTGGATTTCGCATTTCAATCCTCAGATCATTTTCTAACGAAAATGATGTGCTTCATTTTATTCTTTTACTACTGCACTTGTGTTTCTTTGTCTATTATAATATTCATAATCATTTTATGCATTTGGTTAACATCCTTTTCCAAAATCATCAAGCTTTTAATTTTTAATCCTAATAATCCACGTCAAACGAAATTGAGCTTAAAATCGGATTTCGCGACATACCGAGTGTTGTACATCACTAATTGTAGTCTGAATCGTATATATAGCACTATCCTGCCTTCTGGTTTTGCTGCTGTCTTCCTTGTTCATTTAATATCAACATATTCTGCATTGCGACTGTATTCTCAATTAGGAATGCCATTTTATTTATGCATGCCCATTCTCTTTGTTATTTGTATTTTTATTGAAATCATAATCAAATTATTTCACAAATTGCCAACGCAATCAAATGAGTTCATCAATTCTTTTCACACTCATCCAGAATGTACTCAACGAATTTTGCATAAAATGGCGCTCTCTCTTCGCCCAATTCGTGTAGAGGTTGCATTCTTCTTCATTTTGAAAAGAAGCACAATCTCTGTATTTATGTTCAAACTTGCAGAATACATCATCACTTTATTAATGACTATCAGGCCATAGACAAAAATGTAATGTTAATCGAAAAAGGTGAAAACTGGCTATTTTATACAAGAATTGCAAAATACATTAAAACCCACCACCGTTTGTTTAGAATGTTAATCAAAATCATATTATAAGGCAAGGATGAGTTACATGTTATGTTAAAATCATAAATACTATAAGTCGCGACGCTTTCTTTTCTACGAAGAGATTCGCTACATTTATACACACACCTGCTTATTACACATCACATTGTTAGTTACTGTCGAATTGTGAATGAAATTATTATGTGGAAGAATGTTATGATATAAAAATCGCAGTAAAAGCACTGATAAATCTATAGCGTTAGTTTCTTATAATTTTGCATTTTGACATTATGAGCAATGTTCGGATCATCAATTTAGTTTTGCATTCAAAGTATGCATGTTAACCGGGCGAATCGGTCAAGCCATACAGGTCAGATAAAAGTGGCTAAAACGATCAGAAGAATAAAAATCAATATGAAATTGGTCAAAAGACATAAAGTTCAAAACCATAATATGAAAACCAACTGAAAAATGAGATGGTAGGTATTATTCTATTTCTTTTGTGTACCTTAAGAAAATGTACAGAGTATACTAGGGTACTAATAATTGCCATAGCCTTCATGTCAATAATAGAATAAGCATTTTAGATTACGGATATGTAGTCCAATATTAATGGTTCAATCTGTATATTAGAAGAAAATTGGTAATAATAGTATATTTGTAATTACAAGTACAATTTATAATATTTGAATCACCTAGGTGTATGTACCTACATTTATTGGAAGGCTTGCGGTTTTTTCTACTATAAGGATTTTCAATGCCGATCTTAACAAAACCAGGGTTTATAAAGAAGCGTCGAAAATTCTTAGAATGTTAAGTTGTAAGATCAAAATTTACACGAGGCATGTTGCACAATTGTTTCAATCGTGCAACCTGGTTCGATTTAGCATTGTCTCTTAACTTTTAAGTTCAGTATTGCCTTCTTGCTGATTTTATTGATTTTTGCTTTATAACTTCATGTAAACACGTCAACCTCTATTGTCATGCATGGCAAAAGCTCTGAAGTAAAGAAGTAAAACTAGGTAGTACACGGAAAAGGTAGAGCAAGCAACTTTTATATAAAGTGTTTGCTTGCTTTCATGTAGTTACATCAAACAACCAGGAAGGATTATACTCTATTTAGTTATGCCATGCATCTTTTTTATTTGTTTTTCCTTGAAATCACGACGAAAATGTTGCATGTTGGTAGATTGCGATTGCAACTACATTCAAGCTGGTTTATGCAGTAAAGTAAGTCTAGTGTATTTAACGGTCAGTCAATTGTCTGTTTAGTTAAAATTGAAAGATTTAAATGCAAGACACAACAGTAATCAATTTTGTATTAGATTCTACAAACCTATTGTATACAATAATCAACAAAGTACTAATTAAATTACTATCTCATTGTTAATTACTAAAGGAAGGAATAGCAAGCGCCAATAACAGTAGTTAATAGCGCTAGAAATAGCAGTAAAAATTGGCAAAAATAGCACTAAAAATAGCACTAAAAATCAACTT
>JAQFYB010003660.1:0-18698 GCA_034694085.1 Pogonognathellus longicornis | reverse complement strand
TATACCTGCACATTACGAACGAGGTAGAATACATTAGTTGATCTAAAATAAAATACAATAGCACTAAGAATTATAATTTTACAAGCATAGTCTTGTAATTGCACCGCACCGTATGCCTACCTATTCACATTGTGTAGTGTGTAGATGTCATACTCTCACAAAAAATAGGGTTACGCACCAAGCTGGAAAAAAGAGTGTAGAATTTCTTTTTAGCTGTATAAAATGTAAAGGAAGGAACTTTGGGCAGTGGAGCGAACTCAACGGTGGTTCTATGTTAAGGTGTTGGTAACATAATGAAAGGCATTTACGAAGAGTCTCTTCATCATTCAAAGCCACAATGCATGCAGTGCATGGGTTACAACATTTATCGTACTCCAGGATCACATTTCATTTCACATTACCTACATCCTTTGTGCCCTATAGATCCTCCAACGATTCCTATCTTTTTCATCTTAACTCACTCACTCTACTCACAAACTACTACTATGGCTCTCCGTCATGCCAATAAAGGCTTAACACCATCCTAAGCCACATCACATTTCCACAGTACCTAAACACAACGTATAGGCAGCTATACAATACATGGATTCCAAAATCTAACCACAAAATGAAAGAAAGACGAGCAATCCAATGAATTCTCATTCAATTGACTCCGCAGTCACCATTATACATTGACACACGATATTATTATTGACTCATTCTTTCTTCTATCATCTGTATAGATAGGTACTGTAGGTAGGTACTTAGGTACTTATCTTTTCAATGTCACATCTATACAAAACTTCTAAAAAGCTAAAGGTCTCATTCAGAATACTAACTTAATAATGGATATTAAATGAAGACTTGTTCCTCGTTCCCGTTTATTTCTTTAAAAAACTTCATTACTCATTTCACCATTTACAGGAACATTTTGTGGTATATATACCGTATCCGAGTCGCAAAACATAAAGAGACACATGCATTTGCCTAGTAAAAAAATATTTTCAATGTAAAAGTACAGAAATATAAAATATAGACGTGGGTACAGCTAGTTGTAGTCATATGGGAACATTTTTAGTTTGGAGAAGAGAACTTTAGGCAGGCTATGAATAAAATGATGGGTTTTGTATGTTGTTATGTGAGTGGCATATCAAAGTATACGCTTCAATATTAGTTTGATGTGAAAGATCTCACAGATAAATGGATCTCTTCGCGTTTATGTCTGCATACCTAATCATGTTCTCCTATCTATCTCTCCATGTACTTTGCTTTTAGCTGCTACCAACAGAGAACTAACTTTATTATCATGGCATTAGTGCCAGACCCGGCAATTCGACCCAGTCAGTCTATCCACAATACACACACAACAGTCGGAGTCAAGTCAAATCGGTTAAATTTCCATTTCCTATTGCACTACCATAGCTAAGCAGTTTATTATTATTATTATTACAATTGTACATACTACACTACAACTCTGCATAATCCGATCTCACTCTCACCTGCAACAGATAAAGTACAAGGTAAATATTAGAAAATCCAGGTATATTGGCAGTACAGTATAAGTAGCTACGCATCTGTACAATGCAAGTATCAGTAGGATGAGAAAAAGAGAAATAAATAGTGTATAGAAGCCTTTGGAAGGAAATAAGGCACTCGTGATAGAATCATAGCCCTCAAGGCTTGAACGTACACTTTTTTTAACTTTATTACATTATTAACGAACATAGCTTTTCCATATAGCAGTCAGTTTTATTGTACTAATACTTTAAAGACTCCAATAATAGTGCGTGTGCGTGTAATAATATAATATTACTGAATGCATACCTCACTTACAGACATACAGCCGTGTATGTATTATGTAGCCTTGCCTGTACAGTACATTAGTAATAAAAAGTATCTATGTAGTACATTATAATATCCAATGTAATAACACTGTAGGTTCGCATGGAAGACAATTATCTTGTAAAAGGAACCCAGCGTATCCCAATTATGCTAAAGGGTTTTATTAGCCCTAATAATTTGCACTTTGTGCAGCACTGGATAGAAATGACTCATTGTTAACTAATTGCTCCCTCTTACCTGGCAATCGCCTTTTACTATCCACTTTGTAGCACTGGTATTACATAGTAGCAGGAATCTATTTATACGCCACAGTGCAGTGCGTGGGTACCGGACGGATGTATGTGATGTATGAGAGAAGCATGATCTAATTATAAATACAAAAGAGTAACCAATGCATGTAGAATTCGTTTTACACTGCAGACCAAAGCCAACCTGCCTACTTAAACACTAACGTTTTAGTACTTGCTACTTAATAACTAATAGAAATATTACTAGAGTGTAAAACGGCTGATAGGCAGACTATAATGCAATTAATACAAAAACACAAATGTGCTCAAGTTTATAATACACCTATAAAACTGAAACTGTGGCAGGTTGGCAGGTACTTACAGGTTTACAGCGCTACCACACTGTGCTCAAGCAAATAAAATTGCTGATACAAAGTATTAGTGGTTATAACTCTCCAGAGACTCTCCCAAGCACTTACATGCACTCAGACTTGATGTATCACATAATAATGAAGATCAGGATTGATATATTATCGTGGATGTACAACTAAATCTCATGCCATTACTGTAAGCTACACTCAAACACAGCATGATGCAACCAATTTATTTGCACCGTAACAAGATTGGTACCTACATACACTAAGCCTGCACCTATATTTTATAGTATCTATTGCTTCTTGCTTGTAATAGGTACCAACTATTTAGTATTCCACTTTAATACTCGCTATCAACTAGTAGATATATTTTACAAGTGATTATTTTATTTGGTTGCATTTTTGCATTCATTCAAAGCATACATTGTATTTTAGTGCATAGGTCATCAGTACAATCACTCGACAAGCTACATTTAGGTAGTTATCTTAAGTATCATTATTGTGCAAAGATTTAAGTATTCATATAGAAAGTAGTTATTATGTACTCACAAGAGTTATGTTTTCTTTTACTGACATGTTTTGTTCAAAGTCATCCTGGTGTGTGTACAGAATTCACTTGAAGTTAGACACACAGTCATACTAGTATAGTCGTATCACTTAAGTCGTAAAGTATTTAGAATGTGCAGGGACATATGCAAATGAGATTTGCATGATGTGCTCATCTACAACACTAGTTTTCTTTCTTTCTGTCAGATGAGTGTATATGACATGGAAAATCATATGTGTGTAATGTAGTGTAAAAATAATACAATGAATTCCTTTCTTATGTTATAGGCTATCATAGGTATATTATATTGCAAATTCTACGTATGATACCAATCACATGAAATCTGCACAACCTGAGAATTCAAGCTGTTTGCAAAAAGATGTACCTTTTCATTTCAGAGCTACAGACCGTAGTTTTTCTGTTATTATTATGTTGTGGGTAGATATGGCTCGAGTTAAAAGAGGGAGATAGTGATCTATTTATATACGTGTGTTCTTCTAGCCCTCACTTGCTCCACTGCTATAATTTAGTATGAGGAGCACATAGAAATGCACACAATGCGACTATTGTTATTATCTGGGAGACTTATTACAATGTAAAATACGATGCTCTGACACTGACACTAGTAGGACATTAATACACTATGTATCAACTATGTATATTTAGTATATTAACGAGTCTATTGTGAATTACGCATTATTGCATTCTAGTTGAGTCGCATCATATTTGCAATACTATATATTCGCATTTGCTTGTTCCATGTAAATTATAATGAATCTACTTGCTATTTATTTATACACACTACACACTACTACATGCCTACTGGAGTTGTAAAGGAAACTGAACACTACGATATTTTTGCATGCTAACTAAACGTTAGTGTAATACTACTACACATTATTGTGTCTTAATATCAGCATTTACATTGCAAATCCTGGTTCGGCTGGTATATTTTGATAATATTCAATGTATAATGGGTACTAGACCATACAGACTATCTGTAATGTCCTGTCCATTGCAATAATAATATTATACAATCCTACACTGCACTGCTCAGGCTGCTGGCTTAGCTAATAAGCATATAAAGCGTCTCCAACTTCATCCAGTATTTAGCTGTGTAGATTCTAGTAGGCATACAGACGTAATACACATAATAATAATTTTGCCTCAGGCCCAGACTCCCGAGACTTCGGTCGCTCCTCGTTTCATGGAGGTGGCTTGTACATGTAAAAGAGTTTACATCAAATATACCTACATTTATATACAAGCTGCACATATACACACAATGCATTTTGCTATGCTATTTGAATTCAATGTACATATATAGCTAGTTAGTTACTGCTTTAGTAAGCTAAAAAAATTATGCAGGTAAGTATAATACTTTCCCTGTTATTACTTTACACAGTGGTTTTATACTTTGCACTGCATTACTTTAATTTTCTTGCTCCAATCCAACACATTATTACGTAGGTACACATGGAAATACTGTAATGTATCCTACACGCTCTTAAACTCTCCGGAGTAGTGTACTGGGGAACATGACTTTAGTTATATGTAGCATGGACATTTCACACAGAAATAAAATAATGCAATGTATGTAGCAAATCCCACTGTAGTAAATGAATTCAGAGAGCAAGTATTTACATGGGACATAAAGGCTAACTAACATACACACATAAGAGTGAAGACATGATAGTCTTGGTGGTGGTGAAGGCTGGAAACATTAGCATTGCATATACAAGCCTGTACCTATAATACGTAATGCTAATGCTGTTGTAAAATACAAAGAAGGGTTGAGCTGAGATCACCATTTGTACTTACTTAGCCTGGCTGTAAAGAAGAAAGGTAAATGGGATGTCTGTTAAGGGCTACCCTATGCAACGTAAACGTAACATACACAGACCAATGCATGTGTTTTAAACCAATACTTATATATAGGCTATCATTGTTCAAAGAAGCTTTGCTATCCCAAGAACACGAAAAACTGGACAGATATATCTGTGTGGAGCTTTTTAGAGATGCATATCGGATTTTATTATGCTTTTGCATTCAAGTAGTGTGGCAGTGTATAAATATGCTGTAAGTACACCAAGTATCTTATGTAGGTATATAGGTTTAGAATGTATGTACAGATACTAATGTATGTAAAGGTTTCTTACAAAGATTTGTATAAGTATAATATAGTTTGTGTGTATAAGTAAAGTAAGTTCCATGGACTGACATTGCACTACTGGGCTGCTTGCTCTTAGTTTACGCGTAGATTACGTGTGGTTGGATTTGAACTGTATAATGTGATGTAAATGCAGGTAACTTCTATACTCTAGCTGGATAATAATAAAAGACGAGAATATATAGAATATCACTACGTAATAATATTATAAAGAAGCTGCTACTAATACCAAGGAGTCTACCTTGTAAATATATATTGAAATTTTCTTAACATCATCATCGTTGTTTTGTTGGCGAGCATCGGTGATGTTGTAAGCATTTGCTCGGATCACTCAGCTTAGTTTACTATACCTTTTTGCTTTTTGTGAGTGAGTCCAGTGAATTATGTAACTTATCCCTCAGCGAATGCAACAGCCTAACCTTTCTGCCCGTGGTAATTGCAATATACTTATTTGCGAAGCCACTTTTTAGCCGTCTTATGCTAGTACCTATGCACGACAAACATAGAACACTTTTGTAAGTGTTTGAGAGTACCTAGGTATATGGAGAGGATGTATGGCGGTACTTTTTACATACCTTGTTAAATGGTCGTTGGAATTTGGAATATTGTACTTATAGTGTAGTTTCGTACATTTATCGTATACACTTAACACTGAACTCTGCATTCTACTACAATACCTATGCATGCAGAGTTTGAGATTGTTGTAAGTGTATATTTGTATTATATGAGTAGAGTCTCACGAATAAAATGCAACAACAAAAACGTCAAAAGTCAAAAGCATTGCATGAAATTGCATGGATGCAAATAAATCCAAATTGTAAATCTGCCTTGCCTAATACAAATACAATGCGTGCAATGGAAATGGTGTTTGTATGTACAAAAGTCTTTTCAATTTCAATATTACTATTAAAATGTGTAGTACAAAGTAAGTATTATATACACTCGTACTAGTTTCTAGCAGTTTGTGAATTGTTGTGAGTAGCTTGCTTGTACTTAGAATGCCTATGTGCTTGTGCCTGGCAACGGAAAGGCAAACTTTACAAACGAAAGGATAATATAGTGGAGAAACGAACGACGGCACTCTGCAGGAAGCCTTCCCAATTCAATCTACAACAACTAACTCGGGAAAATTCATAGGAGACGAACGAACGAACCAACACAGCTAGTAGAACTGTTGGAGTTGAGTCGAGTTTGAGTTGAAAAAGAGAAGAGAGCAATTCTCAATCGCTTTACTTTAGTTCTATATCATCATCCACTACTAAAGTATTACATACACACCACACTAGCAGTACCTACTACTTTAGTACAGAACACTGTTGTAGAGAAACACAGTCAAGTCAGAGAACTAGACTAGTGAGGACATACACGAAGTATCTGTGGGAATACTAGGAGTAGTGAATGTGCATTGTGTGTGTTAAAGTGTAAATGTAAAAGGACGTTGTTGGTAAAGATACAAAAGCAAAGTTGAAGTCCAACTTGTTTGTTCAACACATCAGATCACATCTCTGTGCATCACTTCAGTTCGTTTTCGTAGCTTAGAGAGAAAGGAACTTAAGTATAGAGTTGCCCTAAACATTCAATTCATTGTTACAAGTATAAAAATAATCTCGACATAAAGTTTCAGGCTTTTTACGAGGAAATTGACAAAATTGGTAGTGTGTTGAGGCAGAATGAAAATCATTTTGATATAAGACACAAAATAGAAAGAAAGGAAGAAGATAAAATTCCTGGGGGAAAAGTGTTTACTTTATATTGGTGTAAAATTAAGGTTAAGTTTTGTTAATGATATCATCAGCAAAACGTGGTGTGGTTACGCCTGAGAGAGACTATAATAAAAAAGCTAAACCTAAATTGGATTCGTATCCATCAACTACAGGAAACGATTATAACTTCGAGACATCTTTTCTTCTTTACGGCTACACGGCTACGGCTAAACTTGACTTCCAAATTTGTTGAAACATTCTTTTATACCATTTTGGTTTAGTTTGTTTGTTGGCGAGGTGCAGTGCAAGTAGTACAAAGTACTTTTGCTTCGTGTATCTATACTAGAATTCATTTTATATTTATGCACATTGCACATTATGTAAGTACATTTAAGCACACATCAATATTACAATATTATTACCTGTAATAACATTTCATACATACAGATACACCTCAAATGCGAAAGGCTGTGTTGTTTTTTCCAAGTTGTTGTGCTTTGTTGAAAAAGTAAAGTTGACTCCAGGCGACTTGTATTTATGTTAAGCAGACGAATTTTTTTATTGAACATTACATGGATTTTGCCTGGATACAATATAAGTCTTATGCAGCTATACAGTATAAAAAGTGTATAAGTTTTGTGTGCATCCGTCTAAACAGAGCATCGTTGTACATCACATCATCCTCATAATCGTATGCATCAACCACGGAAAGGAAAGAAGAATAATTTAATAACAGACTTGGATATTTTTGAGTAAAAAATTGTGAACATAGTCAACAAGCTAAAAGGAACAGTGGGATTGTCTCATGCATTTTTATTACATTTCATGTGTAGTAATGTGTATAATAATATGTGATGCAGTTTTGTTTAAGGTAGTCTCACACAGTTTTACACAACACCAACAAACGGCAAGAAAAATCACTCATAAAGAAGTGTGCTAGTAAGCTTAAGTTGTGAAGTTGAAGATTGAAGAAGTGATGATATTATTTCTGTATTCGAAAAGTTTTTTATCTTTCTTCGACAACGTCTTGTTCGCTGATTTGACGATGTTGAGTGAGTTTGAAAAGTTTATTTTCTGAATGTTGACTGTTGTTAGTTAGTAAGCAAAGGATGTTTTTCTTGAGTCTGTTTCTCGTTGTGTATGTCTGTTGTTTGTGGGAAGACTTTCAAGTTCATCTGTGAATAAATTACTGGACTCAACTGACATGGAACAATAGCCCAATCTCTCTCTATCTTTCTCTCTCCGTGTTTTTTTATAGCTGAGTTGTATTTTATTACGAGGTACCTTCTATTTTATATAACAGTAAGCAAAGCAATGGAGCAGGGCTACAAAGTTTTTTTACGGGTGTCGAGTGTGAAAAATATATTCAGGTAGATTAAAGAGATTAGTGTTGCATGTGTTTTTCAATAGTCTGAATTCCGAATTCCACAACGGATGATTAAACTCTGGTGTCTTAGGGAAGCTAAAGTTAAGCTTCTTAAAAGAACAGACGTGTAAAGATTCAAATCACAAAAGTATACAATTCTTTTCCGGTTTTTGGATTATATAGTCTTGACTTATTATACAGTCTGTGTCATTCTCGATTCGAGAATCGTGTTTTTCCATGTACACTTTTATTTATGTGGCAGAGTGTAATCTACAATGTATAACGCTTGAAAATTTATAGCATCTGTAAATTAAAATTACATAAAATCGATTACACTGCACACTACAAACGTGTGTTATTCTGAATGTCAAAAGTTTACATGCTAAAAAGATATATACCCATTACACGTGAGAACAGATCAACCCTTTGTAAGTTCAAATGAGATTAACAGATTCAAGAAGACGGCAATTTGCTTTACACGTGTATAGAATTAGAGTATGAAAGATAAATGAGAATTCATATGTTCAAAACTCCAATCCACTCCTCCTCGGGGCTCTCTGTTCTTCTCGTGTTTCAAAAATAAACAAAAGTGTTTACTTAAAATCTCATTCAGACTGAAATGGGTCGAGTGTTTTACACGAATGAATGATCCATACCATTTTTTAACTCATAAAATTAAAATTTAATACACATACAATACAGCCTTATGTGTAGGTATCTGTTTCTTCATTCTACCGCAGTATAACTAACTTTATGTGAACAAGAAGTAGCAATTTTAGAAAATAACTTACACAATATAGTGTCTGTGTAAAAGTAATAAAAAGTTAAACTACCAATAACATCTTAAAAATTACACCCGTTTTATGTAGGTAGTTTAACTTTGGCTAAACTCGGAATAAAATATTCAATACATTTCCTTGTAGTCTCATCTCAACGGAAACAAGGACAAGTTGTCGTTTGAACAACTTAGTCGATGTAAATGAAGGCTTCCTAAACCGGAGATTGAACTCACTTCATTTTAGACTTATAAGACTTCGTATTTCCATTCCATATGCTGCAATAAACCTTAACACACACCATTGAACCCATAGAGTACCTTCTTACTGTTCTTATACCCAAATACATACTCCTATCTTATATTTATCTCCAATTAGGTATACCCCTATATAATATTCACACATTTAATGGATAAAGCATTAAAACCATAAAAGCAAACCCAAATTGTGGAGTGACACATTATATAATACTGTATAGCTAATGTGGAATGAAGACATTGAGAAGAAGCCAACAACTTACAAACGCACATAATCATCTTCCGCGAAAAAAACTGCAAATCACCACTCGCTCACTTCACACAGAGATTTTTTCTCAAAAACTCTTACGTGTCTCGTGAACACAATCTCTCATTATACCCAAGCAGTACACATTAAGACATTCAGCTACCGGAATCGAATACCAATAGACCATAACATAACAACTGTGTGCAGTGTAGCACAATAATATTACAATACTCGACAGGTTCAACTTGACTTGACATAAAGACTGCAAATGCAAATATTGTGTCTACTTTATTCTAACACTGTCTACAAGTACCTTTAATACAATTACAACATCTCAAGTCTCAAAACCATAGAATACCTACTTCATCTTCCAGTTAACAAAACGTGTTCATCTTACACAAAAAGCAGCTAGCACTTTACTTTATACTCAAAGGTAAGGATTTTAATATTTATCTGTGGTTTAAGAGTTTTTTATTCTATTTTACTACATTATACTACTTAATACTGTTAATACCTACAGATTTTTACATTTCACTTTTACTTGCATAAGTGATAATGGCTTTAAGTGTCGATTCTCTTTGTTTGCAGAAGAATACACCTCCTACACACCCAGGTGCTAAATAAATGAAAATTGTTTGATTGTAAACCAAGAAGAGAAATCAGATTGGACAAACTTCTTTTACACTACAGATATTACTATATGGGACTTTTCTTTATCACACTTGCCTTTATTAGAATTGTATTTAAATACTAGGTACCTATTGGTAATACCAGTGTGGTTGTATGAAAAGACCTTTTGCTACCTGTCAGTACTAATACACGTGTTATGTGCTGCTACTGAATTTAGTAGTTCTATTATTATTGCTCTTACTTTCTTGAAGTACCTGTAGTGCTGCATACCTGTGCTCCTGTTTGTGTACGTACGAGCCTCTGTTTGTGTTGTGTTCTGAATTTATTAGGAAGAACATTAGTTGGATAATGGGCAATACTTGAAAATCACTTAAGGGAGTGCTTATAATAGTTCGTATATATCGGTTCTTTGCGATAAATCTATAAGTGAGTCTATTATTTACGTTGATGGAGAATTAAAAGAGCATTTGTAGTGAATTGCCTCGTTCATTATCCATAAGTGCAGGAGGATCAACACTAATCAGCATCCATCCTTCGTCTGCAGTAGTAGTCGTGGGTTTACAGACAATACAGGCATAGATGAATGAGTTTATCTAAAATCAACTACCTGTAGGTTGTTGGTTAAAGACAGAAGTCAAGCTAAGAATATAAATAAACGAATCGTCATGCACAGAAAAGGAAAGGAGCAGACTACTGACATTATTAACTAACTCCACAACAGTATCAGAGACATTACGTTTTTTCTATATTCTTCATTTGACTAACTGACTACATTCAACACAGCATTTATCTTGTTTTGTTCCATCAGTTTTATGTGACTACATAAATTTAGACAGTAGAAGTTAAAAGCTTTGTTTGTTTGCGTTGTCAAAATACAAGGTGGTCGTGTCTTGGGCTATTATTGTACTACAAATACATTATCTACCTAAATACGTGCAACATACTTAGACAAACAGTGTGTGTTTTAGCTGTTAACTGTTTGCACATAATTAAAGATCCGATAATTCCCTTTTATGGATATTGTACAGATAGTGCCTGTGCTAAACATTAAATGCTAAACAATAAACTCCAAAATAATTGCAAATCAAGTAATTACGAGCATGCATTTCACAGTAATAATTTAATAGATTGTTCTACTGACTGATACAAAATAAACGACACATACAAAGTGCACACAGGAGCTTCATTGCTTTGTTTTCGTTCTCAAGTCTGTATTTTGTATGTGTGTATGTCCATCTTTAGCTGTAACATACATTGATACATAGAAGAAACATTCAACATTACAAAATAACTTTTGTGTTCACTTACACATAATTGTTCACTTCCAAACGTGTTCAGAGTAACATCATTGCGCACAAAGATCAAAAGAATCAAAGGTTAAAAATCATATTCAAGATTATTCAATTAACATCTGTTGTTGTGAATTAGTGCATCGTTTATAGTTGATCGTAATCGATACATACAAAGATTTACAATGGCAAGCGTCTCAGAAAGACCCAACACTTCGTCTAGTCTTGGAGGAATCGACGATGATTATATCGATGAATCTCCAACACCCAAACAAACGCCACAAAGTTCTCCGATTGTAATTCCTGGAGAAAACGACGCACCTGAAGAACACGTTGGGATTGGGAACGAGAAGAAGAAGAAATCTTGCAGGTCAAACTGCATCAACAAAGATTTGTTAGCACTCAAGGCGCTCCTTTTTATCTTTTATGGAGGTAAGTAAGCAAATGAACCTTCAGTCGTGAATCCACTGATTATCATCTCCAATCTTTCTATTTGTATGTACATAGATACACACACACATCTCTCTTATACTATTTCATGTACTTATGTGACATGTCTATTGTTTTATGTGTAGACTTGTTAATTTATTCTCAATTGCATTTAACACAATAGCAAATAGCAACCGTCTGTATATAGTGTAATACTTTAGTAAGTGTACACTGCAGAAAAAGTTTGAGACTCTCCCTATTCGCATACCTTAATTCATACAGCATAAAAAATCAAACTAAAATATATTATGCTCTTGCTCTTTGTGTGTTAGAATCTTTCTATGCAGAATTTTCTTATATAAAAATGTGTACTTTATTATATGAGCATAGTTTAATTTAATGTGTGCATACTTGAAAACTTAAGCTTCTTGAAACAATGCATTGCCATCAATGTGTAATTGCAATGTGACACTCCTTTACACCATAAATTAGCAACTTGCATTCACAATAGAGTGAAAACATTATGTTTATTATGGAAATGCTATATACATACTACATACAAACTAGGAATGGAAATGCCTTTCATTTTCACTACATTATGCACACATTTCAAACAGTAAGCAGAAAATGTGAAGCTTTACAGCTATACAGCATAGATCTACTATGTACAATGTGCTACCTATTATGTTTCATAGGTGTGCTGTGTTGACTCTTGGATTCGATTCGAATTATGTAAATGTAGCGTTTGTCTACTGTTAGTTGTGACTGAAAACTTTTTAAGTTGAGCGTAGGATGTTGGTGTGAGGGTTGAATGGAAGTGTAAATGTGTGTATAGGTGGAGAAATTTGCATTGTCATTGTCGCTTAGCGAACGTATTCTTTATCTCTGTCAGATTGATTGGATCTAACAAGTTTGCTCATGTGTGTCTAAGTGTTCTAATGTATGTGTATTGTATGTGTGTGTGTATGATGTTCACAATAATAATGCATGTGCATGAATCTCGAGTAGTGCGTGTATATATACACAGTAGTTTAATATTGTTGTGGATTATGAAGCTGTAAAGACAAAAGCCTTTCAAGATTCCATTTGGAATATGATTATATTATGATGATGAGACGAAGATGTAGTGTGGACGTGTACGTGTGTTTTGAATGTATACAACTGTATAATATGCTTATATAGACACACATACACGTGGAAATATTTTACGTAGGTTGAATAACTAAAAATCAAACCACAAGAGGATAAACCTAGGGCTATATTATACACTTGTTCTTACTTAGTTTCGTAGTTGTAGTGAAATTAACATACTACGACATACTAATATGTTAATGTTAATGCCCATATTCTCCAACAATAATAATAATAAAATGAAATATACTGTTGTGTTTATGGGTGTATAATTATAAGGATGATGATGATGCAGTTGTGTTGTTCGTAATCTTCTTATGTCTGGAATCTTCAATACCTATACGATATTAATTTATTCCATGTTTTTTATCATTCATTCGCAATTAAACATTAATCTTAAGTCATGCGTAGCATTTGTAATTTATTTTGTATTGCACGAGGCATCAATGCATGAAATATTATTATGCAAATGTGAATGTAAAAACATCATATTGATCAAATCAAATAATGTGTAGAAAAATATTTCATTAATCGAATAATTCTGTTACACTATCTTCAATAGATTGACTTGCTTTAATTTTAGTATTAAAAATTAGATCTTGATCCTTAATTTCATTATCCTGAGCATTCGCATTCACTTAAAAATTGTTGTCGTCTTTTGCAAATCTCAATCTTTTGTGAAAATGTATTGTTTTAATAAGGCAAGTTGTTATGTATCAATCCAAAATGTAATTTAACGGATCTCATTACTACAACTGAGATATAACTATAATGAACCTGCAATGAGTGGAAGTAGTTATAAACTAAAGGTATAATTATAATGTTAGTACCTAAACATTTCCTTCGTCTCCATTTCAATCACCGTGCATTTACGATAGGACTGTTAAAATATTAATGCTACTTTCCCAACAATAAATGAGAAAGAGACTACTAAAATGTGGAAATATTCTTTAGACAAATCCAACTGGAGTATCTCTAGGTACTCAGATAGGAATTAAATGAGCAATAAAAATTGCAGGTCTGCTTTACTCTTAGGTAGATGCACAAGTCTACTACAAATGTGTAAATGTGTAATGTTTGACGAAGAAGTGAAATTAAAAATCCAGGGAGTATAAGGCAGAACTCCAACTGCGTTAGATTTGAAGGCTTTTGGAAGGAGCTGGTCGTAAGACGCTTTGTAATAGACGCTTTAGTAAATGAAGTCGTGATTCGTGATTTTATTTCCCGTGCAATCTGACTAATGTGATGTGCAAAGATGACGGCGAGAGAACAGTCGTGAACTTTTAGAATTCCGGCATAAGGTTGACTTGAATGAGTTGTGGAGTAGAGAAGAAGGTAGTAATCAAGAAAACTATAAACTCTGTGTATGCCCAGGAGAACAAAGGCAGTCTTTGTCCAAATGGAAATCTAAGAGGGTCATTTAGTTATCGTAAACTCCATACTCCATACACATTGCACATAATAACGTAATTTATTCCCCGAACAACAGCGGGACTAGAATTCTTTACGAGTAAAGCATTAACTATGTGTGTACGCCATGTAGCCATGTAATAGCGAGTAAGTGTTACACAGAAATAACTACTAGGTAGTAGTTTCAAATAAAATGCTAGTATTTAGTGAAACTAAATATTCTTTTTGTATTCTTTCACATTCAACATTCAATTCAATGAACCACTTTTTAGAGTTTCTTTTGAAATTCTAATCTGAATGCCTTTGATGATGGTGTAGAGATACAATTTTCGTTTGTGTATAAGTGTATAACTACTGTTTGACAAGTTTGTTTGATCCTTTCCCCTCCAGCCAGTCTGTCACCATAAATGCATGAAGAAATGTTGTTATTATAGCATCATTGATACTAATATTACACAAAAGGGTTTATATATACTATTACTTACTACAATTCAATACAATATTACGTAAATGGTAAAATAAATAGGTCGCTACTTTTTCTACAAACTTTTCCTTTGAAAATGGGATTGTATATATGTGTCTCACTCAGTGTGTGTTTGTAGCGTCTTGTTATCTGTAGACTGTAGACCTACTTCAAAGGTTCATTGATTTTTAATTTGTGTTGTGTCAACACAAACAACATTTCAACCTTATATAAGAGGGATAACAGTATCGTAAACTGGAAACTGGTCCTTTAATGTCACGGATTATGGCTTACACTTACTACACAGGACTTGTTATGTGTCTCTGTGTACAGGGTGATTATGAATAACACCACTTTTATTATGTAACAAAGTGATCGTTAGTTTTGCGCTACTTTCTGCTCTTCTAAACTGCATTATATAATGCAAGTGCCCGTTGTAATGTTAAATATGGAGTGTATAGAGATAAATGAGATGATAGTCAAATAATTAGTGTAGGTAGATCCATATAAACACAGATGCGATCATAAAGGAAAGGAGAAACTGGAACAAGAAAGATTTACTGTTACTACTGTCTCTATATCTGTGACTTGACACTTGACAATCCACTGTGGTGTATAAGCAAATCATTGCACAATGAAAATGAAACGGTGAACTGTGTAATTATTTACAACGTGGTAGGCCATACTATTCTTTCATGTAAGTCTTCACAGATAACCGTATGGTTGCTCATAAACACTCTCCTTATATAATACTTTACTATTTGTATTCTATTTACAGAGTTTACTTGTATTCTCTATATTTCATATAAAGAATGAACCGAATGTACAACCACCTATCACACACAAGATTATAAAATGTTGAATTAGAAATGTAGATTTTCTGTATGGGCGTCTGACAATTAAAAATATTGCATATTGAATATCGTTTTGGGAATCAAGGAATTGAACGAATACCACCACGCAATACAGTTATTGCAATTAGCAGCTTTTGTTTAAGTGTATCAATTGATATAAGTTCTTTCATTTATAATATAGGTCTTCATTTCCTTGTATTTTAGTACCTAGTAGGTACAGTCAATTAATTTTCTAATACCTGCTATAGGTATCAAAAAATATTGATTTTAATTCTATGTAATGTAGAAAGATCTGTAAAGGTAGCTTGTTATAGTTATATGAGTACAAGTACGCAGTAAAGTTGATTAGAACCTTGCAGTTACAATTCTTATCTGATTCACATCAATTTATCTGCACTGTAGATGTCTGTCTAATCAAGCTCAACCCCAAAAGCCATACAGATATCATGTTGCTGCATAAACAATAGACAAAGCTCCATACTCCATGATGTGGTTAAATTGTTGAATGTTGATGTATATATATGTTATACGATTTCTATGCATTTATACTATGTCTAACAGGTAAAACAATATATATGACATTATAAGTACTATGTAGGTAAGTATGTGTAATGTAATAGGAGCGTAAGCAAATATTTGAGTTTGTGTTGTATTCTACACAGAAGAATCTTGAGTATACTTGATGTTATTCCCAAGATGAGTTCATTTGGAAATAAAAGTACTACGTGGGTTGTTGCTTTGATAAGTTTGGCTGGGTGTTATATTATACTTTATATACTAGATCTGCGTGCTCCAGATTTTCTGCAAAGGTTTGTTGCACTTACTTGTATTGTATAGGTACGAGAATTGTATTGCACGTTTGCATCTGTTGTGGTTATAGTAGAAGGCACAAAGGATTTTTGGTTGTCACTTGACTTCCTGAGTTGATTACCAGTAAATGAAGAATACGATTGAAAAGTCAAGTTGCTGTGTACAACAACAAGAAATACAATATTGTATGTAAGTAGGTAGAGTATAAGTGAACAATGAGAAGTAGGTATTTTAATTACACTGTAGTCTTATGGTATGTGCGGTTGTTGCAGGTTATTTAGTTTGCCTTATGTCGTGTGGTGATGTGTAAAGCTGTCAGTAACTGTCACTGTTTTAATGTCATGTCATGCAAAACGAAGCAGAGCAAAATAAGAGCAGTCTAGATATACAGCTAAATGACATAAGGTAAAGGACAAGGGGAATGAACACACATTTTCTTATTCTCATTCATATAATATACATAAATACATATAAACTACACACATTACGAGCTGTAAAGTGCGTAATAGGAATTCGGTGATTTCAACATTTCCTCCTCCCGTTCGGAGACACTTTAGAAATAAATGCTTCGTTTATCTCGAGGAATTCCGAATATAATTAAAGTCTGTTTAAATTCCAAAGTCACCTTTAAGATCACTTCACACAGACACAGTGTGTAGATCAACTGAAAATGGAAAAGGGGAAAAAAACGTGAGACAAGGTTTGGAAGTGCGAGTGTGGTACTTAATACTTGTCTCAATAATTGTTTTCAATGTAGAAATATAATGTCAATGTGAGTCTGACTGTATATGAGTATGAGTGAAAATATTATTGCTGTGAGGATTAAATGAGTCCGTACACGCAATTCTCAAGAGTTTTTTGCTCTTTTTGTGATTGTAAGTGTGTAGGTGGAATATTTGGCGCAAGTTATTACATTAAAAGATTTACGACGGCGGTGAATGTGAAGAGGATTTGCCAAAGTTGTTTTAGAATGGAAAGTAATTTTGATAAAAAAAGTTGTATAAGAGGAACGTTTATAAAAGATTCAACGTGAGAATAATAAGATGAGCGCAAAGGAGAGTAGTACAGGAGCTGAATTAAGTCAATCTAATGTGAGTATTCATCTCGGAGAATGTCTAAGAGGATGACATCAGTGTTAAATTAAATGCTTTATGGTTTACTGCATGTGTGTGTTGTGTTTGTAGTACGTGTGTTTGTAAGCATGTCGTGTGTGTACTGTCGTAGTTTAATAATAATACCCTGGTTATATTTATAAAGTGTGTGTGTGTAATTTTAAACTAGTTTGTACCTACTACTAAAGAAACGTATGACGTTTACTGTCAACTTGACTAAAACCGTTCAGCGTCAAGTGAGAATCTTATAAGAAACAGACCACGACTTGCTGTGGTGCTTGTGTTGTTGTATGCAGATAGTCGTTTCTTTAGTTCAAGTCTTCAAGTAGGTACTGTTCAATGTTTCATTCAAGTGCAAATGATCTAAATAAGTAAGTGTGTATAAAATAAACACATTATTGTAGCATGTAGCATTAGAAGGTATACATTTTAGTACACGGGTTTCCTTGCAGTTGTAATGTATAAATAATAGTTGCGAAATTGCGTGAACATAATGTCATTATTAACGTCTACACGTATTAGTGTTGTTACAAGATAAATGTCAACTCATATTAAGTATGCTTGAAAAACTCAAAGCTTTTACTCATGACATGGTGTCATGAACCTATACACATTAAAATGCAGTGTCAATTAGGTACTTCTGTCTGAATATTTACAAACAACAATGCCTAAATTTATTCAATACAAATGTCACAATGTGTATTGACGTTTCATTTCAATCTATAAGCGTGTTTCGTAATCTCATTCATAATTCAGTTCACAAAAATAATATCTAAACCTATGCTAATGACAAAAGTATTTTGATTTTTCTTATAGCTTTTAGATTAATTGTAACTTTAGTATTAATTTAGGTCAAAACTTGTAGTTGCTATGTAAATTTGTTATTCTTAGAATTCATCACGCAGAAACAGAGCTTTGTTAAAATTACTACGTACGTGTTGTACAATTTGTCACACGCGAAATATATGACTAGCATTATTATGTATTAAGAATTATATGTGGTGGGTATACAGTGTGAGTAATACTGTGGATGAGTGGGCTCATGTGACACTGTGGCACACTTCTGCACATTGCCACACTTA
>JAQFYB010003659.1:0-18701 GCA_034694085.1 Pogonognathellus longicornis | reverse complement strand
CCCCCCCCCCCCCCCCCCCCCCCCCCCCCCCCTCCAAAATTGGCAAAATTTTGGTTACGTGTTTTGTGCATGATCCCTTACTGTATGTAGATATTATTATTTTATCATTATGTGTATGTACACACTAGTCTTTAGCAGTATCTGTGCTACATACTGGTAGTTTAGTTCTATGTATATTTGTCTATTATATTTTATATTATATTATGTACCTAGTACCTACCAAGTACCAATGCAATATAGTATAGATATTTTTTACTTGTATGGTGCACATGCTACGTAGTATCTATGTAGATGGAGATGCAGGGACTACTAGAGGGGGAAGAAGAATACGAAGAGGAGCATTGTGTAGCTAAATTACTACAGGAGGTTTGTGTACAGCACACATCGACAAGAGAGAGAGAGCTGAGAGATAGGGAAAGTGAGACATGATGATCCTCTAGCATCCACTGGGGTTTTATGCCAAGGAATTGCCTTAGATAAGAATTGATTGCTACCATACGGATTCTCTATTAAAACGTTAAATTATCTCGTAGCCGATTCCCATTTTGTTTCAGGATCATTTAACCTTTGATGTGAAATGTTCGGATGAAAGATTGGCCTATTTAGCTAAAGACTTGCTCTTCGATAATCGAAATTTACTCTTAGACTCTTTTCTTTTCGGCCGTACTACTAATGCATACAACTCGCTAGTCTGTAGTCACAGACGAATCGTGTAACGTAGCACATACGAATTATAGCTTTAGCTTGTGTATATGTATGCTGCTATATCTCTCGATCGCTCTCTTACACACTGCAGTGATTTCCTTCTCTTGTTCTACTTCTACTACCCGTAATCGTATTCATTTAATGTTTAGTGCAGCGTGAGACTTAATACTGTTATAACCAATGTGGCATGCCTAAACCTACCTACATTAATCAGTTCAAGGAAAATTAAATCCATGAAATAGCCTTTGCCCCCGATTAATCTTCCAAGGTAATTTAAACAAACATTCCAAATTTTGCTAAGGTAAATTTCCCTCTCGGGGGTGTAGAAAGCTCTAAATAAGTTATAGTCTGGCAATAAAAGCAGAACCTTTATTTTAATTAAGATTTTTAAAATCCCTACCTAGTATAGGTACATACAATCACACTAATGAAAAATATATGCCTAAAGGTCTAGATTGATGGAACGGCTCCATCGTGCAGAGGTGCTTCATGCTACACTCTACATCATTAGTATAAATTAAAAAAGTTCTGATGGACTGTACTTAATTGACTGTACGTTTACAAGAAAATCTAGTACTGAAAATAGCATACGCTTTGCACTTTAGTAGGTACATAATCATATCTGTTGTAAAAGTATTTGTAAATGAAAATTCATACACAATAAAATAAACGCAAGTCCATGTTAATCATAAGAAGGAAACATTCAAGAATGTGCATTTTATTTTCTGGATGCTTTTAGTTTTCCACTACGCCAACATCATCTAACCTTTGCACGGGTATACAAAAACCCGGGTAGTATTCAGAGAAAATACAAAGAGCAGCACCTTTCAGTACCGTTGCCTCTAATGGAAACGACAAAAAGAGTCGGCCCAAAGCTACTCCCACTAAAACAGTTGGCCGTCCTTCTTTTCCTTATTGGGCAACTGTGTTTACTCTGCTTTGACTTTCACTTATATTCCTCCACTCCCTTTTGCTATGATTTGGTAGTTTTCATGAGCACGAACTGTACAGTTCCACCAGCCTACACTACACTGCAGCAGCATAGGAAGAAGCAGCAATAATATTTTAGGTATTGCCACGAAGAGAATCTAGAAACTATGCAAAGCTACTATACATGCAGCTATGTATTATGGTCCTGTATACACTTTTCATGAAAAATTACGTGTGTGTGCATACAATAGTATGTACCTGGAAATATATTTACAAGTTTAAGTGTGTAGCATTTATTACAATAAAATATGCACCTTACATTGTTTGCATTAACATAAGCAATAGCTAGTGTAATAAATGAAATGTCGAATTATGGTTCTTTGTTCATGTAGTTTACGTAGGTAATCTAAGATTATTTTGCTTTGAAGAATTGAAATTTAACTCCACTATCATGCACATTTTTTGTATAACAGAAGAATCGAATAATAGAATTCAGCCCTTAACCTACACTTAACACTAACTTAACTCAATTCATAATTTTGTAAAACCTTTGTAAACTCTGCATGTTTAAACATTTGCATATAATATACCTACCCTATAACCTGCTATATTCACAGTCGAAATGTTTTGAAAATTATTCATACAATTAACAATACTATTGGTACTTCTTGCTGTATGTGGTCAGATAATATGGGGATCATGAAATTTGACTTGGACTATTGGGTTGTATTTATTCATGATATGATTTAAGGTTCGGTTCATGAAAATGCTACGTACGTAACACCCTATAATAGTTTGTGTCGGGAACGGTTTCATGCAACTCACAGTTCATCTCATACCCGTTACTCAATCTGGTAGAGGAAAGTTTGTATACACGGAATTCACTAGGATTCCAACATGTTAGATGGTGCCAACGCAATTCTTGTTGCCAACAAATTCTTTCTTGGATGTACGTATATAGATGTTGCTTTTAAATCGTTGTTTACTCTTTTTCATCTCTGCCATGTATTTTCCTTACGAAATTCATTTGTTTGAACCTAATTTTAAGCTATGTATACTAAAGAAGAAAAATTTCAATCGAGATATTGGGCCGTGTAATAGAATTTAATATGGCAAGTAAATCTACGTTATTGATGAGATAAATAATTAATGCATAATATATTATTAATATTTTTCAGCGGAACACCTCAGCACAAACTCAAAGAACTCCAAGATCTTATGTAGCTTAATTGACAATTGGAGGGTCTAATTAGTCTACCAATGTTCGTTCTAATAATTTTGTAATTACACTGACTCCTTTTAATTCGTCAGTTAAATTTTTACCTTCACATATTCCATTTTTCATTTGATTGCCCCATTCATATATGTAGCAGATGATTATTATGCAAAGTGTTCATTTTTCATATTGTAGTTTACATTATCATCCAAGACAGGAATAGCAAAAACCGTAAAACTGTTGTTAATAGCGCCATAAATAGCAATAATAACTGGCAAAACAGCGCAAAAATTGCCTAAATAGCACAAAATACCATTAAAGTCTTTACTTTCAGAAATCGAACATTTTTTTACTGCTGAACTAATTTAAGGTAAATTATTTATTAGAGTGCAAAATTTATACATATTTACTGGTAATTTAATTCTAAAATAGGGATATTATTTCGCACAGTCGTCCCCCTATTTTACAGACATTGTGTTGTTCAAAACAACTCCGAAATATTGGGGTTTATTTAATTTTTCAACCCATAAGTCTGGAGTTTAGACATTTTATTTCAGTTCAGGTTAGACTTTAGACCGTGAAAAGTACTCAACAAAAAGTCCTTAATGGTATTACATCAAAATCATTAGATTATCAAAACATGAAAATAGCACTTGTTACAGCATACAAGAATGTAATGTCAGTTATTCAATAAAATGAATCCACCCCTCCCCCATGCTAGAAAATAGCAAAAATACCAACATAAAATTCAAAATAGATCATGGAATAGCATGAAACATAAAGATACTAACCTCCATATAAGGTACTACTGTTAGAAAAAAGTACCTATAACAATTATGAGTACTAGTAGAGGGATAGCAAGCAACCCATGCGCTAGACCATACAATTTCTATAAATAAAGTAAACACCTCCCTAGCTACATTACCAACCGTCAAACACAAAGTATACACCTCTAACCTGGATCATTACCAACCTACATATACAAATGTATAACAGCAACCAGGTTACATAAACAACCTTCAAATACAAACAACTACTACAAATTTTATAGCACCAACCTCCATACACAAAGTATGCATTACTAACCTCAAAACACAAAGTACCTATATTATTACCCACCTACTTATCGCCAAACACAAAGTATACAATACTAACCCAGCTACACCCGTAATTTTATCATTGAAGCAGGTTATAACAGTATTATAAAATACAATTATGTTACTATACTTCTATATCTTAATTAATAGTCTCGCACGGGTTAGTTCTTTTGTTCATTCGTCAACGATTCCTTATACCTCGGCTGTCACGATGTAAATAGTCACAATTTATTTTGACTATTCGATATTTGTGTGTAGAGAGGAACAACACTTCGGGCTGAAATTGTACATTTTTGTTGTAAATGGTAAACGACTAGTTTTAGTCTGGGTCAAATGTACAGTTTAGACTACCTCAGAGGCATAACCTATACTACTAACACCGAGCCAACCATAACTTTATGGTTTTGCCAAGACTCGGACAAGGAACTTGTATTAAGAAGTTATTCCATGTATTGATGTACGATTACTGACGATTAGGAATAGCATAAAATATATCATTAAGGAAATACAATAAGTGAATTGAATCTTTGTAGCCAGCACTCATTAACACTGAGTGCGTTAGCATTACACACTATGTGTATGCAGGTTGGTAATGTAGCACGGTTGGTGATGTCCATGGGTTTTGGTAGGCAACGGGTACTATAATTTCCCATCTGTCTTTTAACAAAACTTTTCAGAATATTCCCACATACGATTCTCTCGAAGGTATTCCTTCAGTCTTGGTTGGGAATAGTGTACATTTATTCAAAGCACTCTCGTATGACTTATTTCCTTATTATTGAAAAGAAGTTGCTAACATGTGTAAAAGCCTAAAGCACAATCCAAGGTAAGTTAGGCCTAGGCCATTTACTTCCAGTACATTGCACCATTTTGCCAGTAAGGTACTGTAAGTACAAATTATGTTATTATAAAATTACATCTAGTCTAGCACCTACCATGCGTATAAAAATCAATAATATAAATAAATTATTTATTGAGTTAAAATTTATTTCCTTAGTTTTAGACCTCACGAGGTCTTATAGAGCCTTTATGTTATGTATACGCTTGGATTTAAATAGAAGCCGTAGCTAAATGCAACATGAGGTTATCATGTTGAATGATGTTGTTTCTTACACTTGATTGCTCCCCAAATCTTTTTAGTCACACACCATTTCGATACGCAAGTCATACATCAGCGTTTAACATAATTATGACAATGGTAATCTTTGTGTACTACAACGGTCGTGAGATGAGATCCTATTGTTTACAATCTATCTATCTCAATTATAGCAGTGGGTTACATTACTCTTGCATCGGAAAGTAAGACTGTCGCATGCATTTTTATGTGCATGAAAACGACAACCCTCGCAGGGAATCCCACAACAATATTTCCGTTCTCTACTTACTAATTAGCGTAAACTGTGACGAATAGTTACAGAAGAATCATGCATTAGTTTGATTTAGATTGTCAAGGCTGATTATTACACGCTTGAATTTTAACATCCCATTTAGTATATGTCCAAGTAGTCTACTGTGTGTACGCATCCATGAAAATTATTACAAAATTTTTCTCATTTAGGGATTATCGCTGTTTATGTATTGTTCCTTGTGCTGATTGTGTATCATAAAATGTTTTCAGTTATGTTATAAATATTGACATTACTAAGCATATTGGTAGATCGTCACGCGTATTAACCATTCTCATGGTAAATGCATTAGTCAATATTTTATGAATAACCTAGCAATAATTATTTAAGTCAATTTCAATTTTTATATGAAAAGGTAGTGTAGGTAGTTTCAAATATACAAAACTAAATGTAAACGTGGATGTTTCCAACAATTGAGAGCTCACATGCAATTGTAACACCCAAAAAATCATTTGTCCCAAAATAAGAATTAAAAATGGCAATATCTCTAAATAGGAACTAATTAAAGAAAACACTTAAATACCTACAATGAGCTGAGTTGAATAGTTATTATTGGCCCAAAATATACATGAATACTTATATACATTATACCCTTTGGACTGTACCTTTAGATTTCGATTTGTAAATATCTCAAAGTATGACCAGAAATACCTAGTATAGAAGTACGGAAAAATATATTATGTAATATGTATTTGAATTTAAAGAATACATATTATATTAATGTGATTTAAGTGTAATAAACTTAGACCACTGTTTGAAGATCTGAGAGGATGAAGATAGATTGCTATCGATGTATTAAAAGGGTCCACCCCAATTAAGGAGAGCTGGTTGAACGAGTGAGCGGATTGCAGAGGCAATTTTTAGAAGGCCATATGGCACTTTGGTTAAGAGATCAGAGATTCCCCGTAGACCTGCTGGATGAAAAGCAAATTCATCTGTATAGAATGGTATTGGTGCTGGTGAGGTTTTCATTACATTTAGATGAGTCCCCAGAACCAGTTGGTCAAATTCACCAACCATACAAACATTCTGGCAAGTGCCATACGGCCTGCCTCATTTACTTGTACATGAGATTTTTTATTTACAATGAAATAATAATATATTGAGCTGGTTGGTTATTGCTCTGCCCCAAGGATCTCCTTCCATTGTACTTGCACCGATATTTTCGCACCCGGTGACCTAAACTCCTTTGAGACTTATGGTAAAAATCCTCGAACACAAGTTCATCCACATAACCCATATGCGACATGAATTATCCATCAAAATACACTTGCTGGTAGCCAACCCAACCCTACACATACATAAATATTGTCTAGGTACATAAACATTAACACAGAACACTTATCTAAAGCAGCAGTTCAGATGCTTACACACATACAAGAACCTGAACGTTAAATTCTGTTTATAGTAATTATAAGTATTTCCACAATGAAATCTGCGCAAGGGTATATCAATACATAGTGTAGGGAACCCGGGTGTCTCATACACCACTAGTACAAATTTTCTGATTTGAGTTCAGTCATATCGTCAACGTGCACGTTGATACATCTTTTAAGTTTAACAACCTATACATACTAACTACATTGAAACAAATTGTAAACAGAACATTTCTGCCGTATAGCAGTTCCCGAAGAAACTTTGAAGCTGGCACGATTTGTGTTTTAAATGTTTCACGATTAGAATACAAAGCTATTCTTTCACTAAATTATTGCTTGAATCCAAGTCAGTTTTGGTGGACTTCTTGCAAAGTGTCAGAGAGAAACTAATTTTTAGCCTTGGAATGTAATAGAACAGACTTTATCAGTTGAGACAGTGTGGAATGGGATGGTTAAGTGGTGTGATTAAGTGAACGTCCACCGTATAACAATTGAATGTTGGGAAAGGGAAGAAGCAGAGTGACATTGTGTGAGATTCTGTATGTGAATGCTGTAAATGGTTGAAGCTGAAGTGTAAGTTTTGCGTTAAATTCCAAGCACGTCAGCCAGTCAAGTGGTGTAGTGAATTGAATTGGATTAAGTAGAAGGAGGTTGGAGGAGGAGGAAAGTTATTCCGGAAGTTAGTTACTCAGTGAGCCACAATAAGACCGACAACGACATCGTAATCTTCCTAATTAGGTAGGCCACGACTCGATGGCTATCTCTTATCTGTGCTAAGTACGTCATAGCAGCTTTAAGCATGTCTTGAGCCTCCCAGACGATTCTAATAACTACTTTTGTATATTTACGAGAAGGGACCTATGTCACTAAGTAGATACGCAGAAGGCAAGATATGCTTCATCATTTTGATGAAATTTGGGGCGATTGTGGTCTTCCTAAGTTCTAAAACTCTACTATATGTAATGTATATACTTCAGTCTCAGTTGCTCTTTCTCTTGCCTGGTCCTTTCCCTGCTTTGCTTGCCTTTGCTATGTATGAATTTATATTGAAGTGTGTGTATGTATAGCTAAAGATTTGCTTGACTTGTGTTCATTTTCTCTCTTTTCTCGTGCACTCCTAAGACTCCTCTAAAAGTAAGTACTAGCAAGATATTCTGTTTTCGTTCTGTGTTCGTTCGCAAACTCTGTCTCTTTCCATGTTGCTTGTAGCAGTTTACTATATTATTACCATTCTCTCTTGCTTACTTGAATTGACTCGAATTAGGTTTGCTCCTTGTGTCTGTCGTGTCGTCTGCCTGTAACAGTGCCGTGTGACTTGGCTTTAGCACTATCATATCAGAGCGAGTGAGAAGACTGCATTGTAATTGGTTGGTTGTGAGCCGAGAAGCCGTCCCAGAACATCCGGATTTTCTGCTGTCAGAGTAGAACCTCTGCTCTGGTTCTGGTCTGCGCTGTTCGCTCCACACTCTCACGTCTTCCTATCTGTCTACATACTACTTGTACTATTTGTACAAGGCAATTCAGCATTCGCTTTAAGTCACAAGGTCTAAAACTCAACTTTAGTTCAAGACTTGTAACGATTATCGGCTTTTCTCTCCAATTCCTTTCACTCACTTTTCTCATTTTCTCTATAACACTAGTAGCCTTTGACGCTTTCTCAAGTGCACGTGCTTTCTCAAACTACCCATAGCCATTCATCACGCCACAAAGTACAACATCCCTACTAAAGTAAACAAACAAACATCAAAATCTTCTCTCTCTTTCTCTCGACGTTGTTTTTTCTTCATACAACCTGTTCTCCAAACATTAATATCGTATTTGGTCAGCTTGGCCTCTGTGAATTTGTACGCACACTTTATTAAGTGCTAAGTAATTAATCAAATCTTAAGCAGTAGCTTCTTTGGTTACAAATACCGGTTATAATATAAGCAGTAGCATACACAGACACACGCGTACAAAAAAGAAAGCATACGGATACATGGTTTTATAACATAGTAATTTCATTCTGCGGTATTATTATTTGAATTCTGTACAGAAAAGGGAATCTGGACACGATCTAAAGAATAATAATATGGAAACATTCCCTCCAGTGGCTTACAACCAGACGTCTCTAATGACGATCAGTGATTTAATCAATCATCATCATCATCCACTTCAAAGTGCCGTAGAATCCAAACTCGGATTACACACTCCAGAAGATCTACTGGAACAACAAAGACATTTTCGGGATTTCGCGTCTGCCACAGGCGCTTCTGCATTTAGACATCATCCAACCGCCACAAGTCCACCACAAGGAGGAGGAAAACTCGGACCACAAAGTGCTACAGCAATGTATGCTAATCTTTCATCCATTGTGGCTCAGCAACAGCAACATCTTCATCCCACGCCAAATGCTCTCAGTTTTCCGGGCTCGCAGCAATCAAGATATCACCCTTACGGCACAAGTGGTCCTAGTTCAGGCGGAACAACATCATTGACTAAATTGGCCATAACTCATCCCCTCGTACCGAGTGCTCCGAGTGAAGGTGGTGATCGTCGTCTTGATAAAATAACTCATTGTGACGGGGTGAGACTGTCCATGTCCATCTCCAAGAGTGACATCAATTCCGACGGAGGGACTCTATCTGATTGCGAGGATTCCAAGTGTGAGCTGGATGTGGGCCGTGAGCGTTCATCTTCGAATAGTGGTGGGAGCGATAGTGAGAGCTATATGTCACGCAACGACCGTTATCTTAACAGTCCCAATGGAAAGACCGAGTCGGACGAGAACAACCGACCGTCTGAGATACACGGCTCTTCTGATGATAAAGTAGGAGCCAAAAATTCCTCCACCAAGACCAGCTCATCGAAAAAAAATCGCCAAGGAAAGTCCGTTCGCTTGAGTATCAACGCGAGAGAGAGGAGACGAATGCACGATTTGAATGATGCTCTTGATGAGCTACGTAGTGTCATCCCTTATGCTCATTCACCCTCCGTTAGGAAACTTTCCAAAATTGCAACGCTCCTCCTGGCCAAGAATTACATCTTGATGCAAGCCAACGCTCTCGAGGAATTAAGAAGGATCATCGCCTATATGAATCAAACTGCAGGCATTCCTATACCCACACCCGCCATTATGTCCGCCTATGAGGCTCAGAATCCCACCACGAGTGGAAATAACACGGCCTCGGCTTTTCCTCGGCTTAATGGCTCCTCTTCCTCTCCCATTGTGTCTCCTACGAGTAATGGAGAGAAAATTAGATCACCTCTTGGACTTTCCTATTCTTCACAACCACAACAAAATCCCTCGGGTTTTAAGTGAAGTGTATAAAGGTTTATTAGGTACTTAACTAAATATTAGCTGTAGCAGTTATTATTTCATACTCTTTGTCTGCATACCCTCGTACTCGTACTTATATGTAAGTAAAGTAGGTAGGTATTGTAATATTCTTAAAGTAAATCGTGTGTTTATTCTATGTTAAAATATGTATCATTGAAAATATACCTACATATTACTAACTATATTAGCCCTATATTTAGTCTGTACATAAATTTGACGAGCAAATACATTGTAAGTATGCATAAGTATGTGTAAGAGTTATAGGTGTTGTAACACGTACATTATGTATGTAGATATCTAAATGGTTTACTGTGTGAAGCTGTACGTTTATCTGTTAAATAGTAAGTTACTTGTTTTATAATATGCAATAGGTATTAGTAAGTAAATGGATACACTACTTTTAGAATATAGCTCCAGTTATGATATGATTGATTGAGGGAAGAACAAACTACCTAAGTAAGCATTGTAAAATGTTTAAACCAAGTGTATTTAGAGCAATAATAGCTAAAACAAAACTTTACACTCGAGAAATCACAAATAACAGACAATGTAGACATACTTGATGCAAAATTTGAAATATAGTAATGCAATAATGTATGGTACGGTTATAAATCAATGACAATGTTGAAATGAGTTTGTCTGCCTGTCTGTCTGTGTCTAATAAATCGGAAATCGTTTGAATGCTGAACAACTTCCTATGATTCACCATGAATGAGTTGACTTATTTATTAGAGTGAGTGTTTGAAGGGAGTCGAGCGGAATCCGTGAGGCGAGAACAACCACCGACCTCATTTGTCAGACGAAATCACATTGTGTCTTTCTCTACTCTATATAAGTACCCTCCACCATAAGCATTTCATGTAGTTATGTACAGCAAATACAAACAAAACATATCGCACTAGTAATAGATGGCAAATAAACACGAGCAAACTAAAGTGCAATAAAACCATAAACTACTGCTACTTTACTAAAGAGAGGAGTGTTGAAGTTGAAGCATTCGTATACATCCAAATGTATTTATTTACTATAAAATATTACACTAGATACTTATACCAAAGAAGTTGTTACTGTAAATGCTACCTTTTGTAGTTCTCTCTTTTATATCTGCAGCACATCCACATAGATGTTTCTCATACAATGAAGAAAAATATGAACAATAGCAGTAAAAGTTTTCTCGAGGAATATATCCACATAATTCTCTATTTGTAGAATAGAATATCGCATCCACATTTATCTCTAGATGCACAGATGTAGATTCAGAAATACGTGGAACAGAAGAAATTCGTGGGAGAGGAAGAAGCCCGTAAACTGTAAGCGTAATCCAATGTCTCGCCAATTCGTTTGAGAGCTCACACTGACAAATTGATACAAGTGGGAGCTTTATCATTTTCATCGTAACTATACAAATACATACATTCCCATGCACAAACTACGTGCTATCCTTTTCCATCTATGTAATGTAGCTACTATTATTTCTATAGGGACTTTGTATAAATATATACAAAGAATTTTACTATTATTCGATTGCAGCAATGCACTGCACTTCACCAAAATGCATTCTCTCCATGATGCTAAAAAGTGGTGTGGAAAAGAGAGCTTAACAAAAGGGAATGCCTTGCTGACAGTATGGTTTGTTCGGGATGGGTCCATTCTGTTGCTTACATTTATATTGTGTCTCATAATAATCATCATAATATCATGTCATATACACTTTCCCGACTAATGCAACCAACTTCAACTCTACCCATCCTCCTATACCTAAACACTAGAACACAATGCAGCGTAGACCTGAGTCAGGGCAAAGAGATAGGGAAAAAGAAGAAGGAATAATAATAATATGAAAAGCAACTTTCTTTTGGGAGACCAGTCTCTCTCTCTCTCTCTCACTCTCCGACAAACCAATATGCATTATGATATGAAATAATGGGAAAAGCGTTTCTATCTATTTTAGTAGTAAACTATACGTCCTAAGAACACATCCACTAAACTCCTATACAAGAAAATCTATATCTCTGTCTGTCAGCTCACTTCGGGTTTCTTTCCTTTTCTGGGCATTCCTTCCCTTCATTCAATCCAATTCATTTTTCTTCATTTCCTTTTCTCTGGTGCTGTTCTATTCTTTTCTGTGTGCTAGTATGAGCGCATATATTCCACAGATATTAATACGACACAGTATATACCTACAACTACCACAGCATTCTATTTCATTTGGGTTTCAGCTTGTCAAGCTATACCGGCTATACCTACATAGTGTACATACATACATACTTATGCATACTAATATTGAGATTGAGATAGAGTGTGTATAAGGAATCATATCAGTATAATATGGCGGAGGAAAGTTGACTAGTACATAGTAACCTTTACTGGTGGTAGAATCAGCATACACAAGGACCCCATTAAGAAAAGAAGAGTCAGCCATGCACAGAAGAGCACAAAAATATGTATATTTATGTAGGTAGACTTTCGACTCGCATTCTTACGCCAAAAATTCAAAAATACGTTCAGAGCAAAGGGAAAGTAAGTTTTTAGTGGTTTTGCCTTATGCAGAATTTTTTGTCTTTAGCGAGTGTAGTTGAGAGAAAGAAATCATGTCTGTAGAGAGTACGCCAGGGCGAGAAGAGACCATGCCGTACCAATTCAAAGCCACACCATGATGCCATGCAACCAACGAAACTCACCAGAGAAAGTAAGACAGGACTCAGAAGGTATAAAAAACTCTGCGTTTTCTTTTGAACTTGTTAGTTTGGATGGCAAGTGCAGGATCTGCTTCCACGACTTGCCTTTTCCACCAGACTTTATTTGATTTAGAATAGATGATGATCATTTTCGTTTGCAGAGGCTCCCTGGTGATACTTGACTTGGCTATATGTATATGTATGTATATAGGAATTGAATACCTTGTATGTTTTATGCTTACTAGTGGTAGTGACTAGTATAGTAAGTTGCTTTGTGCCCACATGCAATTTTTTGAATAAACTCTCTGCTTTGGGTTGTTGGTAAGTGGGAGTCATCTTGTTGTCCTATCATGGCAAAGTAGCGATAACTGTAGGCAATTTCCATAGAGTATCACTCTTCTTCTCAACTACACTAAATTGAATAACACAGTTACTCAAGTAGAAAGAAAGGGTGCTGATCCATCAAAAGGGTTGTTCTCACTTGCTTCCTTATTCTACACTAACATCCCAGCTATTTTCCAGCTATTTACATCTCATCGTGTCTTTCACTTTCATTTTACTTCACTCTCTTTCTCTCTCTGTGCGAAGAACACTATTTTAGAGTCATCATTCTCTTGTTCCATCAACATGTCCATTCATCTAGATAATTTTCAATAAAATTCGGACGACAATTGAATTTTAATGCTGACCCATTCTTCCTATACGTATATGAAAGATGATTTTACTCTCCGGTTAAGAACAAAGCTTTTTCATCTCTTTGAATCGAGCTACCTACTTGTAAAATTTTACAGATTGGAATTTGATTCGTATACAGTAAGTAATATTGCTACGTCAAGTTGAGAATTGGAGTTGATTCACAGTCAGCCAAGCTTCAACAAATTGTAATTTAATAAACTTCAATTCAATTAAGGCTTTGTCACGACTTACGTATCTATTTACTTTTCAGATTGGTTGTGTTAGTATATAAAGAGAAACAGACTTTTATACGTTTATACCAGAGATACGAGATTGTGTGTATTATTAGCCCATTGCATGTGTCGACTTATATACACTTCTGTGTGTAGTAGCTCATTTTTTTCGGAGCAGGTTGTATTTTCTCTCGGGATCGGAGTCAGGTGCAGAATGAAAAGGCAGAGATTGAAAGGGTCATCAAGCGGAACGTTGACAATGATAAGGCGGCTTTAGTTGATATAGCCACGCATGTTATACTAGTTATATACTAATCAAGTACCGAATGTAGGTAACTGTATATTATATTGCGTGTTATTTGTAACTGTGATACTGTGACTTGATAATAAAAGTATGCACTCAATTAAAACAAACTTTATCTTTATTAAAAAAACCTCCATAATACACACTAAAGCACCTTGTGTTAGATATTGTCAATTTTAGAAAATGTATAAGTAAACTTATTGTAGATTGGATACATTTATTTATATTAGATTTTATCAATCTACTGGATACACGAAATAAAGCTAAAAAATATAATTTACAAATAAAAACAGTTTTTGATTGAAAGCACTGTAAGTTTAGGAAAGGAATTAAAATATGATTTTTTTTCTGAATGTGGATTTGTGTTTGTAGGAGTGGAAGATAAGATGTGGATGGAATATATAGGGATTAGTACAGACTGAGTGAGTTGAAACTTTAATGTGGATGTGAGTGAGTATGAGTTCAAGAGAGTAAGTAATAAGTAATGGGAACAATTTTTTATATTCGCTGTATATCACATTATCCTTCGTAAACGCGTACGGCGGTATTATAGCAGAGACTTAGGGTGTATGTGTTGTGTATGTGGGGTTTGTTCTATGGAATAGTTAGCTGCTGCTGCTGTAGTTATTGTAGTACGTTTACTGTATTCTAATGTGAATCCTAGTCGTATATAGTGTGTAAATGTATTTATTCATGTCAGCTTTATCATCATTCGCCTGGATTCACTTAGTGTTCTATATAGATAATTTTTTACTTGCTTTCCTTCCACTTGCCCTTAGCTGGAAATGTATTCAGACGAAGGTCCATATGCATATTTTTATATGCCAGGAGCCAGTCGCAAAGTCTCAAGCCAATGCTCATATTGCCTTTGTTCAAGTGTTTTACGACTCATGACATAACTTTTCTCCGTCTTGGACATCTTATTCGTGTTCCATGAGAGAATCTCTTTATGTGAGCCGCCTTCACACATTATATACTCTGATTCACGGAAATATTGCCCTCATTGAATTACAACGGAGAAGCAAAACTTTTCACTGTGAACATTTATTTCTGTTTTATGCTCAGTTTTCGAATGTTGACGTTCTTTACTACGTTGTGCTTATATTACATCCTCACATATACATTGCATGCATGTAGTAATAGTTACTAGTTGGTGGATGTGGATATGCAATATATGCATCCCCCTTGCTTGCCTTGCCTTGTGTGCAAATCCACATCCCTCATGTTCACAACTAAAAAATTGGGTTAGCCATGAATTTTTAAAATTTCCTCTCTGTCTCAACTCTTTTCTACTATACCTATAGCAGAAAACCGGCCACCACCATTAGCTTTTATAATACGAGATAAACCATAGAGACCCAGGAAATCATTCATTTTCATCTGCTCTTACAATAAGAGTGTAATACTGTCATGTCATGTAAATGAGACTGAGAATATATTATATTTCGGTTTCCTTTCGAGTCTATTACATTTTACGACTCTGAAATTCTGACTATTCTTAGTTCTGCCCGTAGGTAAGTCCAAGTCAGTAATAATAATGCATCTTACACAAGTTTTCTATTGTACTATTGTGAATTATGTTTTGTTTCTCTTGTCCTACCACATATACTACAATATTGACTACTACTTATATGCAGAACAGAATATAATATAATACGTACATGCATTATTATATTATATTCCTACCACCATTCTACCACAAGGAGTCTTACAGCCTTTTATTCTATAAGACTCAGCTTAACTTTCTCTGTGTAAACCATTCAAAGAGAGTGGCAGAAAGGAAAGAAAGGAAAAGCTGTAGTACGAAGAGACTCTGTCGACATGGTTGCATTTGGGTTGTTGAGTGATGAGTCAATTGAGTTGTGGTGGCTTGTAAACCACAATGGTTGTGAGGAAAGAACAATTTCAGAGCTATAATAGGAATAAGTGTCGCATCTCCTCGGGCTCTTTATGACAACTCATCATCACTTGCCATTTTCTCGTCGTTCCCGTTGCCACCACCACCCGACCTAAACATACAATGTATCTTCCCATGTTTTCCCAAACAATTCTGTCTAGCAACTTGATTCTACTTAACAGCATCTCGTGTATATTCATATCTTCACTGTCTGCCACGTCTGAGGAACTCACAACTATTATGTGTCTACTATATACTAATACCCATACACAGTTACTTACATACACCAACAGAAACATACACACAATGCACTTGATACTCATACTAACATTTTCTACCATATACTTGTACATGTAATATGCTACATTGCTCTTTTCTTCGCTTGACTCACTCAGTGCATCCAACCAAGTCGCAACACAACCAGGCAGTTTCGTTTTCTTATTCTGAGAGACATAAACGTGTTCTAGCAGATCGGTGCTTGGGCTATACTCCCAAAGTAACCAATTCCTTCCCACCACCACCAACCAACACCACCACCACCACCAGTCGAATCAACCGTAGAGTGCAGATGATGATATCCTAGTACTTCTCCGACTACACTTCCAGAATTCGCCCTCTTTTCACCAAGAAATCCGTCAGTTCTTTTACCTCTTCCATCATTGTCGCTCAATAACTTGGAACACATCCCAGCGGGAATGTCAATCTCCTGACACAAATAGATTCGATTCTCCTCCGCTGAGATTTCATCCTCTTGTACGTGGTACAACCACCATAGTCTACAATTTGTATATACACTCCCTGCTTTTACTGCACTTGCCTTGCCTTCAATTTCCTATATGGCCTTCAGTGCCATTTTTCCAACTCGATTACCTTTGTCTCTTTATTTCACTCAGAATGACTTTATACCTTTCATCTTTAAAACAACACGCAATTGACACTCATCGTTTTTCTCTCACCTACTGCTCATCACATAAAACCAACTTGACGATATAGTTGATCAAATACTCATTTCCTTTGTAAATCATCCATCAAACACTAAAAAGATGAAAAAATACAGCGGCTGAGCTACACACACTTTGCAGCAGGGCAACAGAGAATAGAGAACAAAAAGAAATAGACATTTTGGACCTGAGAGCGATAACAACAAAGAACAAAATGATGAATTAGCAAGGAGGGGCTCAAAGTGTCAGCACATCATGAGCGAAAATGTTCTTTCCTCCTCAACCCATCCCTATGGAAGTGTACATTCGGTAGTAAAATATATGATGTATAAATCTAATGTAGTTATTTATGCAAATGTGTACGTAAGTAATAGGTTTGCAAGGGTTTCCATTTAGTCACAGTCTATATATATGTATTGTATGTGTGTATGTATGTATGGCAGAGCGAAACGAAAGTGTATGGTGAATGGGAACGGAAAAAGTGATATAAAAGTAGAAGTGATGTGAGTGACTTTGACTTGACTTGGTTTGTATTTTGTATGTATTTTGAAGTAAATTGTGTGTGTAGTGTGTGTTTCTGTATTACAAAGGGAGAGAATACTAGTTAAAAGCGTGAAGAAGGGTAAAACAGTAACACCATACCACACTGTGTTTGTATTAAGGTACATAGTATTTACTTATAGTGGTTGTTTGACATGTCGGGCTGACATGGTTAACTCAATCCTAAGTAGTATATATTTGTAACACAAATACACAGAGATAGGAAGGATCGGTTTGCTTAGAACCATTGCCAATGAATAACAAATTAGACATGTAGTAGCAGCTATTGTAGTAATAGAACCGGAGTTGGTGCATATAATGCATGGGGCAATGTTATAAAGAGAGAATTTGAGTCAAAGTCAACTTTAAGTCAAGTCGGCACATTTTACTCCTGTGTGACTTTTATCTGTAGAACTACTTCTCTTTCGACTGCAGAGATATATTTATGTTGGGAGTAAATACTACAACAAATGGTTTGAATTGGGAGAATACTACATACACACATTGCATTGAATGCAGATATATTTATTTATGTGTGGATTGCAGTAGAGTTGAATTTGGCTACTATTTGTAGTAGTTGTGTTCGACTGTTACTTACTTACGTTATAGTTGAGTTCAGTCAGTCCTCAGTCGTCGGCCGGAAATGATGGAACGATACGGAAGGAAAGAATCTCTTTGCTCAGCGTGTCATAATAAAGATGATGAATACCAAAGGGCTCTCGGTTTGAGGGTGCATAATAAACCCATTCCGTATTCCTTTTGGAGCACAAACGACCGACAAGTCACCGCATTTTCCTCCCAATGAAGTTACCTAATCTCTTGCTTTCACTTCTTATCGCGCTAACCCAACCAAATACTTTCCACAAAAACTTCTAAACCTTCCTCACCACTCACAGTCCTCACTCTATTCACTCTTGCCACTATTAAGATATAAATACTAGCAGCCTATGTACGACACATAGGACATAGCCATCCAGACTAGTGTCAGATAGCCACCCCCGTAATCTTAACAACATATTTCAACACTGCTGTCTTTTCTGGCATTATGAACATACGAGTTGTACAAAGTAGTGGTTCTTAGACCTTGAATTGAACCAGGAATAATAAAACTGTACATGCATACATACCTATGCCTATATGTAAGAAAATATACAAATATCTGTATACATAATAATTTTTAAAACTTTTATACAGCAGTTTTTGAACATCTAAATTATTTGTTCATACAAGCGAAAGAAGAAAATAATAATAACATGCCATAATGTTATGACTCTGCTATACCCAATAGAAAAATTGATACAGCAATGAGCAATATAAAGAAATCCCTCGTATGGAATTGTTTGGAAAAGTTTTTTGGAATGATTTCAATAATTTGGAAATAAAA
>JAQFYB010003658.1:0-18712 GCA_034694085.1 Pogonognathellus longicornis | reverse complement strand
CCGTCTGTTTTTGTCATATTTTCCAGTACCCCCTCCCTCCCCTAAAGTGCAGACGTCATATATGCACGTTCCCTAACAATAGGACTGCCATTGCATTGCACTAAAATTGAATGTACAGTTTTGGAATAGGTTGTGGAGAGATTTTTTGTCAGTGTAGTAAGCGTGCCTAAATGTTTACAGATTGTACTTATCGATAGTACGCTATTGCCTCACCTGAATATTACTCCGTGTAAATATTAGCGTATAGGAGCATAACAGGGGTTTCTTACTCTACTGTATAATATTTATGTTGTTGTAGCAATTAAGGGTCTGTGTTCTTCGTTAGTTATCCTATACTCCTTTCCAAAGCATATTATGCATAAGTGCTATAGTAAGTGTACCTTAAGGAAGTAATGCTAAAACCCATTGCAGTTTCGGGAAGCATGCACATGTAAGTTGTTCTGTAAGTGGTTGCGTAAATAGAGAAATAGTAGAACTAATGATTTAGCCGACTCCAATGCACCGATGCGATGCGATCTACAACATGGAAATCTACGGGAGTACTCACGAGTTTCACCTTTTCTGTTGCTTTGACTTGCATTCATGCGACTGAATTGACCAAACGAGACACGGAGCGAGGAGGGTTATTTTATTTGTATCTGTGTGTTTAAGTAGCAAGACACAATGCACCTGGACGTCTGCTCTTGGGTAATTCCTTCTTAAGGTACTTTTTCTTTGCCATAAAAGCAGTTCACCACAGACAGGTTAAGATGTGTCCTTGTGTGCACAAGTAGATGATACGAGTAGATATAAGACTGTGGAAGGTAATAATCTCTTTCTCTCTACATATGGTGCACCTACTTAACATAGCATGCAATACTAACACAATACTAACACAATGCAGTTTGTGCTAAGTACCTACTGTTTATTATCCCCTTATAGCTTCCTATAGTGTACAGATGCAACATCACACAAGGCCAACCAGCAGCAGCCGTTATTTCTTTTCTCAACTTTCAAATCGTGTGGGTTACAATTTACAATTGATTACCATTGTGTTATTCAACCTGAGAAAGTCGTCAACATCAGTCTCAAAGGTAAATACAAGAAAAGAACTGGTCACAACACGTGCGCCTTTCTTAGCTAGCTACAATAAAAATGCTATAACTACCTTGGCATTGTGTTTCCATCTATTTATATTCTCCTTCTGTACATACTGTACCTACTGTGCAAAATATTACTCTGCCTATGATTGATTTCAGTACAATGTACGTCTACAATTATGTACCTACAGATAGATATGTAGACAATCCATATAGAATTACTTCGTAACTTCAGTATTTTAGTTTTATGCAATGCAGGTATAGGGGAATGTATTAAATGTGGTCTCTCTGAATAAAATACTATTATCCATCATAAGATGAATGAATCTCTGTTTTCGTCTGTTTGTTAATCTCTTTGCATAATTACTGCAGAACAGTTGACTTTAAATGAAAACTTCAAATTTGGTAAAAGCAATGGTCCAATGAAAAGCTATGTTCTGTGATAGAGTCAATCAGTCCACATCATCATGACTTTCGGCAATATCCTTACATGATATTGCTGTAAAAGTAGTAAAATAAATTAAACCTCTAAAATATACTTCACTAATATGACACATCATAAATATCGAGGCCGATTTGGTTTGCCTAGCTTTCACACATCAGTATTTTAACATTTTAATGAAGAAGGTTGCGGTATCAGTCTACGCTATCATTTTATCTTTAAATCATTATGCTACTCTGACAGTAGAATCTGAGGTATGCTCCAATGTCAATTCAAGCTATTTTCCAAGCCGTTCTTATATTAACTTTCTAAACTTCATGCTACTGGCTACTATATATAATGTGACGAATATGCAAACTGCTACATGAACACCATAATTAGTTTCAACTGTCAACTTTCAGTTACTACAACCAAAATAGCAGCAAGAACTGAATAGTTTTAAATATTTTCGTTTATTCTTACGACGGTTTCCTGAATGCTCTTGTTACAACAATTTATTTTTAATTCAAATACTACTAAATTTTAATTGCAACGGTGCAAATATTGCCACGCTACTTATACTGTATACATTGAAAATTAAAAGCTTAATAAATATAATATTGTGTGTGTAGTTTATACGTGCATTAATCCTATGTATGTATATGGAAAACTAAAACATGAAGATCAAAGTTGGTGCTGCTTGTTAATTTGTAATTGAATTTAGAGTAGTAGTATTTTCCACACTTTGACTGGCTGTGTAGAAGAGTTGTGTATAAATGAAGAAGAGTGTGTTTGATGATGATGAGTTTTGATTTAATTTGTACTTTTGCCTCGTCCTCGTGTATGTAGAATATTTTAACTAAGTAACTAAACTAACTACGGGATCGTGTATACTTGAAATAGTTCTCTGGTTGTAAGGTTGTATGAATGTGTGTTTCATGTAATATATTCAGCATTTGTGCGCTATGTACTTACCAGGGTTTTATTGGCATGCTTTTGTGTAGTTTGGGATTTAGGCATTTCAGTTTTTCCTCAAGTGTAAAACAGGATTCGTTTACAAATAGTCCAGCCGCATTTATTTTCTAAATGCAACTTAAGACTGTTTCTATCGTGCAACAACCACGCTCGTTTTTAGCTGTTGACAAATTCAGCACGAGGCAAACGAAAATTCTCCCCTTTAGTCAGAGTGAATTTCTTCGTTTGTGTTGTTTACACATGAAGGAAGAAGAAACATTGCGACAGGCTGTCTGCCTTCCCGTTTGTAACTATACAGTGCTACTTATACTTATAATGGTAGATAGTGCCATAGTATTGATATTCCTTACATGTAGATGAAAATACATAGCTACCAACACAAATATCTCCGTGCGTGGCATTTACAAAGATCCAATATTGTTGTCAGAGTATAACACAATACTATAAACATTGTTTGAGTCTTAGCACAACTATTTCACCAAGAATTCCTCCGTGCAACTCAAGAGATTCACTCAACCTTACAAATATTTCCAGCAGCTACTTCGTCTATTGAAAACCTACTCTTGGATGTGATTTTATTTATTTACAAGTTTGATACACAGTCAAAATGTATACATGTATATATACATATGATTTAATTGCCGTATAAAACTGTTGCGAAAAGAAACATTGACATGTCATTTCTAACCTTGTTACATGCAAAGGGTAATTGATTAGCGTTCATTAAAGCATTGCGCATTTCGTTTAATTCACTAAATCACTCACTCGTAACAAAACTGTGAAGGATCGGTGTAAAATGGAGTGGAAAAGCTACTTCGTTCATATTTAGTTTCCCAGATTTGTCCTAATTACATTCCTAACGTTGTAATGTCTCCAACCCGCACTGATTTGATATTATTCTGTATTTCTATGAGTGAAGTTTTATAATCACAATGACGTATTTATTCATGAGATTAAACATACCAGCTATAATACATATAATTTGTCAAAAGTGAGGATAATGCTGTAGAATGTATGTTTGTATTGTAAAGTTCCTACGCAGATCAATATTCATTTACTCGTTTCAGAATTTATATTTATTTTCGAAATGAGGCGAGCATTTATTCGTACATAAATGTTTTTGCTGCTAATTGACACAGCTTTTAGATTTCATTAGTGGGTTAGATACACAATTAGTAAAAGTCATACCTAAAATGATTGTCTCATATGCACACTACTTAGAAATGACATTGTGGAATATTAAATTACAAAATAGTAGAGTGCCATGAATGTGAAGGTGAAAATACTCTCTCTCATTATTTAACAAAGTACCCGTTTGTGAAATTGGCAAATGCTTCCATATTGAACCAAATTATAAAGGTCAATTAACGCAATTAGTTCCCATGAAATCCATACTTGAATATTAATTGCCTATGAGCAACGAAACTTTTTAAATGGAATCAAAACTCCTCTTTCTCTGGAATTGAAAGTGTTGCAAATGCAAAATAAATTAAATTCCACGTGTCGTTCTTAGCCACCTAGACACAAAAGTGGAACGTTCAATTTATGACGCATTTGAACCTTAAATCCAATAAAGTAAACTGTCAGCGTCACTTATATTTTATTTTTAGAGTACTAGGTAGGTTCTTTACAGCATTCACTTTTTAACATCCCCGGAGCGACACAATGGATTGTGAGTGAACATAAGAAAGCATCAAAATCCATGGTAGTTAATCAATAAGTTCTTATTTTCATTAAATGATAAGAGGAAAGTTTCAACAAAGAAATATTGTATAATTAAATTAGAACAGAAAGAAATTCAATTAATTATATACCGTATTTATTCTAATCTTAGCCTCCCCTTCTAATGGTAGACTCCCTTTGAGATCAATTTTTCATAAAATAGCCTCCCTCCAATTATAGCCTCCCCCAGAATAAAGTGTCTCAGTTAACTGTATTAAAGGCTGCTAAAGGAGATAAAATAAGACTTTAAACCCGGTAAATTCAAATCGACAGGGCAAATTCTGTTATTTTATAAATAATAGCCTCCATCTACTGATAATGGAAGTCCCCTCTACTTATAGCCCCCTTGAAACCCATTTTGCACAATTGACAATTATAGCCTGGGCTAAAATTAGAGGAAATACGATAGTTATTTTTATGGAAGAAATAGCATCAGCCAGTATACCTACTACATGGGCTCTAATAGTGATTTGACATTGAGTTAACGGCAACTCACTATGTATTATTATGTATTGCAAAATATTACACTATTATTTACCCTCACTTTTAATAAAATGCTAGAGATGAAAATGTACACTGAGTAAGTGAGTTTACGTGCATATGTGTATTTCGTGTATATACTTAGGTAGGTGAGGTACCCACGCTTAAACTTGCCTGCGTATGATATGATAAAAGAATTAATTCTACCCGTGTTTTACTACAGACCCGACTACGACCATGAAACTTTTTTAATGCTTCTACAAGGTTTCCAAGATGCTGATTTGATTTTACTAACACTATAAGCTTCGTATGAGACTATACACAACTGTTTATATGCATACATGCAATTGCGTAAGATTTTAAAGACTCTGACGTGCTGTAGCCGAGGGAGAAAGTTTTCCTGGACTCCGAGAGACAGTTTGAGTGGGTGTGTATATAGCTTTTACTCTTTTACATTACAAATTGAACATGAGACATATTATTATAGGTATATATAGCGAGAGTGATTTTGTAAATGTGTGGGTCGACGCTTCTCAGTTGTCCTTATGGATAGAAATGACATTATGTATGTAGAACGAAAGTAAAGCAGGCCAAAGCCAAAGACAAGAGCAATACTAACTAAGTAAGACGCAGTCGAATGAATTGCTAGCTGTCTTGTACATAAAGTAGGGGTAGTGTTAGTTATGTCATAGTTAGGAATATATATTAGAGCAACATTTGACTGTATGCAGAAGAAATTAGATACTCGTAGCATTTTAATACACCGTGGAGCTATACAACATGTCTTGTTTGGCATTACATGGGAGAAGAGAAGCTGTATCTATATAGGGAGTGATAGTCGTAGTGTTGGAAGCTTAATGTTGGCTGGACTAAAAATTAAGAGAAGGAGGGCATGAGAAGGAAGCTAAATGAATTTGTGTAAAGCGATTGAATTGAATTAAGGAGGCACCCAGGCAGGGAGGCACATGCTCAGCATCTGGGGAGTGGGTGTAAATGAGATCTTTTGAAATGTGATGTGATGAGACGATGAACGAGAACGAGGGAAACATGCGGAAAAATTCTGTTCATTCCATTCAACTGAAATTGTGTCGTGTATAAATGAGTTGTGTGTAGGTGGTAGGTTAGAAGCTCTTGTTTTCTATCGACATATTATGACAGGGAAACGAGAGGTTGCAGTAAGTACACATAGCACTACAACAAGCATCCAGTAGGTATCCATTTCTGCAGAAAACCAGTCGAAAAGTGATCCGAAGCAAAGCATTTACTAGTGACATGGATGATCATGTCACTCCAAATACACGCCTCAGGAGCGTTATTCAACAACCGTGTCCCAGACACTTGAAAAGGGATATTTCCATATAGCTACTAGTTACTTTCCCACCTACACAGTCTCCAGCGCAACATCAAAACCAATCTAACAGGCTTCTCATTTTCATTGTCTATGTGTTAGTGTAAAAATACCAAAGCAGGCTTCAACTTTATCCTTATTAGCTAGGTTTATGCGTAGTGAGCATTATACATACATACTACTATGTGTCTAGCTAGGTGTAAAAATTACGCAGTTCAGTTTCAATAACATGATTTATATCTATACCTACCTAGGTAGATACTGATTTGCGTCGAAAGGAAAGTATTGCAATACAATAGTGATAAAGAAAATTGTAATACAACCCAGCTAATGAGTGTAGGTGTCTTTGAGTCTGAGTTAGAAAAACCATTCGTATGGATTCTCATTGACGTGAAATACCTAAACCTATGTTCTGATACTGTAATGTGTGGGCAGCAAAAAATTATATATTGAAGGAATTGATCAGGAATGCTGTTACTAATTTTTCTTCTTATTGCATTGATAGAATACTTTCAGTATTTTATTTATTAGCAAGACAAGATCTGATTGGTGGGTTCATTTTATTAGAAAAATACAACTACCTAATAGGAATGTATTCATTTGACACATACCAGGACGTAGCTGTATTGAATTACTCCGCAGTTTCATAACATGTAAAACTAATGGTTTCATAACACGAAGTATGACATAGATATCTGCGTAGACAGTTAAAGAGTGTAGAGTTATATGTGTAATGTCATTCTGATGAAAAGATTCAGTTGTTATTGTAATAACAGTGACAGGTCAATGTTTGCTTTCGTGCTAAACCAGTCATTCCAAATGAATGGAGTTTGAATTTAATACCCGAGGTTATTTAGGAAGCACTATGAATTTTTCCTTTCATACGATATGTGGTGTAAAATATATGTACATAAATACATCTATATACAGAAAGCACAGCCAAGAAATAAAGAAATGTTTGTGTTCAAGCTAAAAAATGGCTGGTATTAAAATAATTTTTATTTTCGACACAAAGTAGGAAGGAAGGTCTGTGTGTACAAATGACGGCGTTGATCTTTCATCTTTGTACTTACTTGTAGTGACTAATGCATTGTGAGTGGCAGTGCCACCTCAACATTCATTTGGCTGTGTGTGCAGATGAATTGGTGATTCGCTTCTAAGTCGTATAGCTTAGAGCTTATATGATTATAAATGTTGTGCGACTTGACTAATAGAAATGTAAATATAGGAGACCTGTGTGCATTTCATGCACTGCTGAAGAAACAGATGGGATGCGAACGAGTGGATTGATGAGATGACCATTCCCAATGAATAGACGTATATATCCGTATGAATGCATGAAGTGAGTCTTCTATCTAAATCTGCATCTAAATCACCAGCCCAGAGCAAAGCCAGCTGTATATTCAGTATGTGTGTGTCTCAATTCTCAAAATCACTCCCTCCTGCTCCTACGCCACTAGACTTATGCTCAATTATGTTAGAACGAGTAACCAACCGTTTTCAACGTCGTCCTCATCTTTCTCTCCAGCTCTCTTTCTGTGTCACATCAGTCTCTTGCCTTTCTGTATCATCACGTACCTATAAGTTTGTATTAAACACACTATAAACCATACATGTACACACTACACACGTACAACACATATACAAATATTATTATACTATTTGTACTTTCAAGTTTATATATTTTGTATAGTCTTCTTGTGTAGAAATACAGAAATATTCTTGTACTACTGCTCTAATAATGTTTCAACTTGAACCAACCATATCCTACTTCCCATAGTGTAGTATTTACTTACATACACGGAATAGGAGCAACAGTATGTATTAACAGTGAAGGAGTGAGAGTGTTGTTCGCATGAAAAAGCGAGTAATGAGTTCACACTGGAAATGAATGTTATGTCACCATATCGTCTCTGCAGTTTCTTTGACTTGTTTATGACAAAATTTAGCCAATTTCACATCCATACGTTACACTGTGATTAAATTATTTGACACTTTATGTTAGAAGGTAGCTCGCTATGACGTGAACACGTATGTATGGGTGGAGAGGGGTCACATTTTAGTTTTAAGGTGGAAGCATAACTTACAAGTATATGCACGGTTGAATGGAAAAGTTAAGAAAATATGGTTAAATCCCAATTTTTCAGTTGGGTTTTCATGCTTTGAACATTACACATGTATGGGTTTACACAGGAACAAGCTAAAATATTAGAGTGACGACATGTGGATGCAGATCTATGGTTCCCTTAATGTCGCTGAACTGAATGACCCATGAATGCATATAGAGTAAGAGACTTTTTGGTCAATCACCAACCTTCGCGTTTTCACTTTACTATACACGACATTTCTCAAGTCTAGACAAAGTGAGTGGAAATATTTTTATAATTGTAAGTAGATCGTTTCAACTGTAGTTGACTCACTGGCTTACTTTTAGATACGAACATCTACGTCGTAAATACTCCTAACACTCTGCACCAAAAATATGACGCAGTTGTGTAGAATCCTTGCATGTATATGGCATAGCTTCTTTGATACAAACAGACGGAGCAGCAATAATTCCCGTTTCTGATTTTCGGAAAAGCGTTAAAATGATAATTCTGTTAAGCTAAGCCATAAATGGATGTGGACACCCTAAGTTTAATCATTATTGTAAAATATTTTTGACATTCTAAGCTGCAGATTAGGATTTAAATTAGGTGTAGTGGTTGCTAATCCCTTTTATGTTTTTAAAACTTCTAAACTAATTTTATTTTGCTACACACAATTCTGTCTATGTGGTAATACACGAAAGGGTCATAGATCGAGGTCATGAAACGTTTGTGGTTCATACAAGCAGAAACTTGGATCTCAAATGCATTTGAGGACTTTGACTTTTCTTCGGAAGTGTATCTGCGTAGTAAGTAGGTATTTCAATTATTTCATATAACTTTTTTGAATTTCATAATTTAAATTGCTTTAATTGAAGTCAAAAACCTTTTACGTTTATGAATATCAGAACTTTGTTGCACAAAATGAGAAAAGTTTTAATTACCTTTCATATACAATTCTGCTACAAAATATTGACGTTATGTGCTGTTATATGCAGTTGAATCATTTACATTATAAAGTAATATATTATATAGGTTTTGCAAATAAAGTGCATTTATTAAAAACTAACATAATGCTTAGAGTGTTCTATCTCATGGATCATACAACTCACAGTATTCATATCCCTCACATCCTTCGCAAATACTTTTCAACACCCATTTCCTAGCATCTGCAATGAATGTCAACAAACTCAAAAGGAGTTAATACGCATTTCTTTTACAATTCTTCGTTTCATCTTGTGTTTTGTTTGTTGTGTATTGTCAGAAAAGTGTAAAGGCGTATGTGGGGGCTAGGCATTAAAAAGTAAGCTGTTTGGTTGACTTTTCTTGTGTGGAGTTGAAGTGGAGTCTTGGCTGGTTGAAATGTGTTGTGGTGGGGAGTGACGTTGAAGTGCTATCAGACAAAGCGGATGATATTGTGGAGTATAAAAGAAAGCTCAATGCTTTCACTGGTAGGAGGTTGATTGTATCGATAAAGCCAGCATTTAAGTAGACCGAGAAGGAAGGAAGCTCTAAAAAAGCCTGAAGTACGCTCCATGTTTGGATTCACTTGTATCAAGAGGAGCTGGGAAAGGTTGCGACATTTAACCTCAGACAATACGATTTCTAGTAGAGGCAAAATAATAACAATGTGATAACTCCGAGTAGGTATACATATGGGTCTGTAGCATAACGCCTTTCGCATATAAACTCAACCTCTTACAATTTATTGATTACTATAGACATCCCATTCTGTCTTAAAATAATTTCGCGAAACATAAAAAAGCTTTAGAATCATTTCTGATGAAGCACTTTTGGAATCCAGTATTGTTCCATTGAATTGCTTTTTCGCCGATCGGATCCCATAATGGTTCTTTTCCATGCTGCATCATGCGTGTGTATCTCCAATTATATTGTGTTGTGTAGTACATTTCATCAAGCAAAATGAAGCATGACATTGCACTAATACTTGCATGTACGAATTCTGAGAACTTTTGCAGTATTTTGTTGCATTCTGTTCTTTCTATTGTACATTTGTTCTCAATTACTACAAATAATCGTAAATAATATCCGTCTCAGTAGATTCGAAGAATTCGCTTGTGTGCAATTTAACCCGCCTTTTACAGATTACATATACTGGTATTACTTAATTAAGTATCTATTAAGTTACTGCGTGACTTACTTTTCATAGTTTTTGCTCTTCGTTGTGTACCTACTGCACTAAAAAAAATATCCGACGTTTTCTGTATATATGTCAAACAGTTGTTTATTTACGAAGGAGTATTAAATGCGAAAAAAATATCAGCATGAATTTCAAAGATAAATGAACAACATATCCACACTATGTAAAATGGAGCTTTATTAAGATCAATTTGCTCACATGCAGTCTTCCAATTATTTTCAAAGAAACAGAGTACAACATAAATATTATTTACTTGGGAGCTGGCTTCCGTAGACTTATTATTTGTGAGGCTTATAATACATTAGGATTTTTACATTTCACTACGTTAAGATCATAACGAAGAAAACATTGCATAAAAGGAAAAGTTTTACTTCCTTTTTACGCAGTTTCTTTTTGAGTTTCTTATATACTCCCAGTGCAAATTGGTAGGCATATAGTAATAAAAGATGGTTATGTTGTTGCTTCTGCAGCTGCCATGTGCCAAAACAGAGAAAGCTTTCTTTTCTCTCGAGCAATTCTTATTATTTTCTGTAGAAACTTTATACGTTAATATTTTTATTAGATGTCTGCCCTTTGAAATAATGTTTTCGAATCTAATGCGCAATTTTCTACTTTTGAAGGAATGAGGTTAAGGCTAATGTGAAGTTGTCACTCTTTACTCGAATGAATTCATCCCTGTCTAGCATGTCAGACAAATGATCGAGCTCTTACTCTTACTTAAATTACTATTATGCTGTGGTTATTTTGCAAACTAAACTCTATTTGTTCCAATCACACTATAATTTAAAATATTTATGATCCCAATGAATTGTTCGTCCATGTAAGTAACAATTTTCATGCGAATAAGGGTACACAATCTCAAGAAAATAATCAGAAAATTAAGCGCTTAATGTGATTAAATTGCTCTGCGCATGATAGACTGATTAATTTTTTTTGCGCCAACTTAAAATTTGTTGGTTATAATTAACAGAAATTTATTTGTACAAACAGACGATTAATTCTGTTTTAATCGCTTAATTTCTCATTGAGTACAAGCTTCAGTTCATTTTTGCAAATCCCGCTGCGCAGAAAAAATCATTTGAGTTATAACTGAAGTAAATAATCGGAGCATTCAATCTCAGAAAATAATCACTTTCAATTATAACCAAGTAAAAATTTAAGCGCTTATCTATTGTATCCCCCTAATATTATTACCAGTATTTATTTAGGCTAAAAATGCAATTCCTTTAAAAATGCCATGAAATATAGTTACTCATTTTGAAAATGCAATGGTATCTTATTGTATCTCAATGTCCAATTAATAAAAGAATTCTATTTTCTAAATTCAAATTAAAGCTTTAGATACAATTTGCCTTGTATAATGGATTAATTTTGTAATTCATTTCCTTAGATGGTAAATATCATTGCTGTCAACATATATTTTCCTTCATAACCAATTTTTTTAATGCGTAATCAAATGTATTAAATGAACAAAGGGCAATAAACAGCTATGCATTTGAGTGGATGTTTGTAGTATAAAGTACGTGCGTAACTTTTCAAAAACGACTGGAAGCATTAAGCACGAACTAAATGGGTTTATTTTATTTGTCTAAACGAGTCTGAGTAAAATGTGGCAATGTTATTGAGGTTTTTTTCTAGAGACAGTTCGTAGTGGTGGTGGTTGTTTAGTAGTGGAGATAGTTATTTGAGTTCTAGTGGTGGTATTAGTTGTAGTGGTGGTGGTGAAACAGATAGTGGCAATAGCGAAGTTATACGGAGTTAAAGAGGATCGTACATCTGTCAATGTAATTTAATCGGAAAGTACGACATGCTAGTTGAGATGAGACCGACAAGGCCACAACGGACAACAACGGCTAACTTACTGTGCATTGCACTGCACATGGAACAGTCTTCTGTTATTGTGTTGTGAACCCAAGAGGTTCAGACTTCAGACATCAACACACAGCAGACCAAAACATACTTCTTCTACACACAACAGTTCAACTCTGTATACCCTGTACAAAAAGATACGTACACATACATACAAGCATCATATCATCTCACCACACACAAACGCCTATATACACAATGTGTAAAGGAATAAACGTGTGTACAAAAATATACACATACTCTAATGTAAGTTCACTCAGACACACAACAACACATTAGACGCTGTTATATGTACTATGCCTACATTCTATATATAATATCTAGCTTATTTGTATTTGTACATAGACAGGGCACCGTAGCACACTCGTACATTGTAATTGTACACATATATTATGGATACACACAAGTGTGGCTGTGTTGTAACAAACCAGAGCAAGAGGAGCAGATGAGATGAGACGGAAAGAAAAAGTACACGACAGCCAGCCGAAGAGCAGATGCGGATGGTGATGATGATTATATAGCTCTCTAATAGTTTCACTCGAGTTCACTGCCTCGCTCTTTTTCCATCTACGTTCTATCTGTATATGTGCAGGGAAACACAACGCAGCCCAATCTTTTGGCCTTACTTATATACAAATGCACACAAATGGAATAAATGAGACGAGCAGGCGTTACACATACAACGTATGTACAAAACAATGTTTTATGCTCTTCTTCTGCATGTGTATTAGGAAATAAGGACACATACACACTTTTTGGCTAGAAGAGTATACACTACTATATATGATATGATATAATATGTAATGATATATGCTACAATATATTAATTGTATGTGTGTGTGAGTGAGAGACAGAGAGGAGAGAGTACATTATAAGCTAAAACAACCCATTACGCTTTTTTTATCAATATTGCTCCTATTTAGCAATCTAGAATGATGTTTTGTAAGTATAGAGTAAGTAGTAACCAAATTGCATTAGCTGGAAAAATGATGATATTATATGGAAAGTTCAGTTCTCATTTATAATCGATCCAAATTAATTGGTTTCTTTCAGACAAAGAAACAGCTGTGGTGGTCGGAATAACATTAAATTAGCCAAAGGCTGCCGTGATCGAACCCTCTGTCCCATATACACCCGTAAATCTGAATCATACAAAAAACAAAAAAGCAATGAAGAATAAATGATACAGCAAAACATTCATCCTGTATAAAACAGCAACGCTTACACAATACTAGCTGGGGAGCTGTATATTATTTAGTATAATTTTTTAAACGAAGTAATATGTTAATAAAGCTACTTTGTTTTGTAATAGAATAATATAAAAGAGTCGGGAATCATAATACTGCTGCATTAGTAACCACTTTAATTTCTGTTAGCAAAATAAATGTTGTTCATACGTTTTGAAAAACAAAGAAATGTTTTTAAATTATGTAAAATTAAGGCGTGCAAATGGAAGACGAAAGTTCTGATGTTTGCATATATTAAGCTAATTCCTATTTTAAAGCCACTTTAAGTGATAATGGTAGGTTTTATTGCAATGTGTAGAAGTTTGGTCTGGATTCATAGCAAAAATCAAAAAATGCAAGGACGCTTGGTGAAAATATTGCCATTTTATTCTATTTCTATTCCACCATAGGTACTCTAATAAGTTGGCATACCAAGGAATGCTAATACAGCAACCTAAGCCATGAATGCAGATATACTATTTAATTTAATGTACAATATTGTATGAAGCAAATGTTCTAAAGGCCTACCTGAAGAAATTTAAGTTATATGAATGAAATGTTTGAAAATATAAATGAACTTTAAGCCAGACTCATTGAATTTAAGGAAAAAATTCACAGAGAAAGATTTTTTTAAACTTGTACATGGTTTTGTTTTAGTACTTTTCTAGTCTTTTATAATGGAATACAATCGAATGAATCAAATTGTAAGGCGAAAATGGTGTAAATGTGGAGAAAAGGCGTAAATGTGGGCGTGCATAGTACAATTGTTCATCTCTATTATTCCATTTCATTGCAGAATAATAATCCAGCAGTAGTAGTGGTAGTTGGTAGTAGTAGTAGACTATAAACGACCATGACTGAATTAAGAGACACAGAACATTTATACAACAAGTCGACGAGGACTGTGAAGAGGTTATAAAATAACTCGTCAACAGAGCCTTTTATTATAGGAACTTTTATACTCAGACATTAAATCCACGAAGCTCTACTTTGCCTTTTCGGATGATATTATTATTATGATCATGACACAAGCTCCCTTGTAATAGTAGACCCTCTCTTTTAAGAGAGGACGAGCCATAAAAAGCAGTGACAATTAAACGACGAATGAAGAGATCTACTTGAGTGTGCGTGCAATAAGGGTAAGTAGAAAGGATCACATGTAAAAAGAGTATTATCACTTGTAGAAATAACTTAATGTTTCCAGGTTTTGTAAACAGCAGGGTAAATTCCCTAAAACACACGAGTTGAAACTTGAAGGTTTTTCTAGTAGAATTACAAGAAGTAAGAGTTAATTAAGATAATATTATGTTTATGTAATTCAATATACTACTGCACAGTGTAAGCATGTATATAATACACCCATCTGATTATTTAACATTCTTTCACTAACTGGGTGCATTTGTTTACACGTGCATTCATTGTCCTTTTGGATAAACGCCAGTCAAAACAAGAATCACGTGAAGAAACCTTGAAAAAAATTATCTCAAAACATATCACTAAAATATGTATCTAATGTATTTGTACAGAACTTGTGGGTGACAATCGAAATGAATTTAATTCTCTTTTGGAAACCCTTTGTATTGCAGCATCATACACGTACAAATACCATCAACACAAAATCTTTTTTATTTGTGCCAACTTGAAAAAAGTTGCACTGCGTGAAAATAGAAACAGTGAATTGATTGGATTTTCTTAGGCATTTCCCGTTGTTGTATGGCACGAGCCGTAATTCTCTTGAGTCCAAATGTTACACTGTGATTTACTGTTCGCTCTGGCTGTTTTCTAGACAAGAGGGGTAAATAATAATAATTTTTTATAACAAAAATGCCTGAAAGTAAAATAAAATAAATGGTTCGACACGATATACATTTACAATGTGTGTGCCCTACAATATAATATTGCAGCAAGACCAAAGGCGTTATAACCTTTTGACAAACTTTGCAGGAGGTTCTTTGAAAACAAACCTCATTACATTACATCTCCGTGAATAGAAAACGTTTGTGTTTTCTCAAAAGTAATTGGAGACAACAATTCTGTTTAATGAAATAGAATAAGACACTAGTAATAATAATAATACAAGCAAATCATGTGCGAGGGAGGTAATTCAGCTTAAAGTTTCATTTACAGCAACGTGTTACTCCTTCTGTTTCACAACACGCTTTTTTCGTTGGAAATTTGAGTCTACAACTACAGTTTTTACAGTGTCATATATTTATATATATGTATCTCTATTGAACGATATTTTAAATTTATACAGACAGTGTGTATGTATTTTGGTAACTTGATTAGATGTATTTTACATGCGTCGAGACACTGTTCCAAGAAAAACAATGGAAATTCAATGATTTACCAAGTACTTGGATCGCAAGGGCAAAAACGGAATGGAAAGGAAGTTTTACAGGACGGCTGGATGGTTGGTGGGAAGTAATTGGCCGTAATAATACGTCATGTGTCATGCTACTACAATACTCTTTGTTATACCTACTTACTGAGAGCATGTTAATTCTTACAAATACCCAAGCGAAGGAAATGCTTAGGGCTTATGTAATACAACTGCACTTTCACTTTCATTTCATTGAAGACTTATTGCTATCTGAGCCACCTAAACAACTTAAACGAAACAATAAACTTGGAATTCGAATGCAAGCACGAAAATATACTCAACAATCGATATGTCTGGCTTAAAAGGTGTAGGTACTAGTAGCACAGCAGTGCAAGTGGAAGTGTTCTTGTGCCTCCTTAGGTCTATTTTTGTACTTGTAACAATCACACTGCTATCGTGTTCTATCTTATCTCACAGTCAATGTAACGTAAGACATAATAGACACACTGAGCTTTTTTGTTGTCATGAGACGAGACAAACATGTGGCTTCTTAGTGGCTTTCATGAAAACTCTGAATAAACTTCCACCAGGCACAGCCTCCAATTTGAATTCGTGCTAATGTTTGTTCTAAGGAAATGGGTGGAAACCAAAAGAAAACATCAACCAAATTCCAGCATACCTTATTTTCCGTTTGTTTTCGAAATGTGCTTATATATAAGTATGCACTAGTAATTTTACACGCTGCAGAAAACATTTTCCCAAGCAAAATCCTGTGCAACCAGTGCCGTTCAAGCTTAACCATTTTAACGACTAAATAAATCAATTCTTTCAGCTATAAACATTTGTGGTAAAATAAAATTGCATATAAATATACCTAAGTGATTCGTGCAAGGTGATTTTAATATTATTTAAAATGAATTTGTCTTATTATGCAATATAAATTAACGCATACAGAACTGTTCATGACTATATGTTTATGCAACCAAAAATATATTATAAATAATTGTATACACTGTGTGTGCATTCTGTATACATAAAATATACCAGCACTCTACATATATATTTACTAGCAGAGTTCAGGTTTTGTAATAATTTTAAGTGCAGAGTGTCTACAGTATCCAGTACCTATATTTTATTTGCGTAATGAATAACATATGTATATGTGAGATCATGCACACTTCAACTGCATCCGGAACCATTGGAATGGAAGTGTAGGAAGCAAGAAAAACCCACAAAACGGACGGACAGATAAATGAGACACGAGTTTTTGGTGACCAAGTCAAAGAAAGGCAGTCGGCTTGCCGGATGTATCCGCAAATGCCAACTTGCGCTCGTGTCCTGGTTCTGTCTATTTTGTGTATCGTAGACATATTTATCTGCGTATAGCATTCTGTCTCTCTTAAATGTTAATATTTATATATGCATGCATATTACAGTGAAAACCATTAATATATCTTAGCCAGATTTCTCCAAAAAATGTCTGTTCAAGAGAAAAGAGTAGTGTTGCGTCTATGTGCCATAATACAGAAATTTGTGCCTTGTTTCTTATTCTTACATTTGTCAGGATGTGAGATTTTTCTGTCTGAGACTGATTTGGCAAACCAAGTTGGCTAAACGGAAGGAAAATAATAATTTTGTCATACAAATTCTCTACCGATATTGCATCCCGGATTCAGAATCATAACCAAGTGAAAAGTATATAGCTGTCGTAATCGTAGTACGACTACTTAAGTTATGCCGTATTATAAAAAATGTCATTGGAATACAGATATATACCTAATATAAGCAATATTGCGAAATTGTTTCAAAGCTTGTCAGAAAGATAGACGAAATACGTTGGAAAACAATTACTTTGGTTTTGAATGCATTTGGCATGCACACGACATTCGCTACTATTTCCCCCCACTATACTGTAAATATCAGAATAATGGGCAAATCCATTAATAGGCACGAAGTCAAAATTGCATATAAATGTGAAAATATCCTTATGCTGCTATACAACTGCTACATAGTGAACGTACTACATTTTACTACTACAAAACCTACTACAACTTCTAATAGTCGTCTAGTGAATTAAAGTTGAAGTCCACGCTCACAGACTTGACAATGAGTCCAGCTTATTATGTTCTTACAAAGGTTGGAGCTGACATAAACTGGAAACAGGCACAATAAGCACCGAACCGACACAACCCTCCCAGTTAGAGAAAATCCAATAATATTGCAATAGAACTAAACCCCGTGCAAATAAAGCACTGGTATATTTCTAGTGTAGAAACACTTGCACAGATAGACATATAGGGAAAGGGCATGCATGTCGTTGTGTTTAGCTTTGTTGCTTGTAACAGGCATAGACTGTACTTAGACTACTGCAAAACAAATAGGTAGATGTATTTTTAAGACGCTTTCGACCTAGTTACATGTAAATTAGAATTTAAAGTGTACTGTTACGAGTTTGTCCAGAAAGTCTAGACATGACATGCCACACCGATATTGTAGATGTAAGTGGCACCGTATATATACGCGTAGAAATCCTTATATAATAACAAAGTCAAATCTATGTTGCATGCAATTCAGCCGTATATGTTAGTAGTGTTTGGCAATGGCGATATCGACACGAATGGAAGTTTTACTGTTTCTCTTTCTTTTCTCTACTGCAGAAATGTACTCCTAAGACCCGTTACGGCACTATTTGCACTATTCATACCAAAACAAAACAAAACTTGGGCTTTTGTGACCTTACTTAATGCTCTTTCTGTGTAAGCTGTCTACTTGTTTTCATACTTTCCATTTATATCCAGACAAGTAGTACCAAATAAATACATAGCAAAGTACTCGTGTAAATTATATACAAATAAATGGTGCAGTTGTACCCACTCAGACATTTCCCTGTTTACCATTTAATATTTGCAAACATTGTAGCACCTATATATAAAATGCACAATGCACACCCATACAAAAACTGGCACGCAGAACTCGTTGTATAGCAGCCCTGCATGGCCACGCAGATTTTTGGCCTCTTTT
>JAQFYB010003657.1:0-18712 GCA_034694085.1 Pogonognathellus longicornis | reverse complement strand
GAACGAAACAAACAAAATTGCTATCCACATAACCTTTCATATTATTTAGGTCCACATTAAATATGGTTTGACAGTAGGTACTTACACCTTACATGCTTTTGATGAAACATTCATAATGATCAGCTTATAATTTAAATACAGATTCATGTATGCAATGAAATGATGAAATGTATGGATATATAAATTTGGTAAATCTATTTCGTACTAGACTTGTTGGATCACGACATAATTTTATTATGTGATACGTCAGCTAGTATACCTCCATATACAAAGCTATAGAAAAGTATATTATATGGAAATAGACAGAATAGATAATCTGATGTAGGTATATTAAGTTTTCGAAATTACAATAATTGTATATGAGAATATGAGAATTCATTTTACCTCGACATGACATCGGGCAACACACTGAGACTAGGTATTTGAATTTGAAGTGTGTATTCGGCTGAAAGCCAAGAAACTGTTTCTTATTGCATTTTAATCTCAAGTGGGTGTGAAAAACTACCAGTTGGCAAACTTTTAGACAGCTTGCTGCTTTGCTTTCTGATATTAGTTGCAATGTCTATCAGTACTTCTTTTCGAGCAAGAGTTAAGAGGTATACTCGATGGCATAGTCTGATAAAAACCAATGTAATAGTGTACTAATATAGAAAACTCGGGTTTCATTTTCCGTAATAACAGCACGTACCTATCTGCAAAATGGACATATCTGCCGATTCCGACATTTACGAAATAAAAATGGTAATGTTCATGGTTATTCTTATTCATATGAATGTTGAACCGGAAGTTAATCTATGATAATTTTGCGAATAACAAACCAAAACAATGAAATTACAGTTTATAAATGAAACCTGAAGAACATGCGCTTATTGTTAGTGATATACTCCAAACTCCATGTACAACAGTAAAATAGTCATTTACCACATAATGTAGTTCCTCGCACAAAAAACCAAAACTTTAGTAAAAATGGAAAAGGTTCAGTGGAATCAGGAATGGATAGTCTATAATGGAGTCGACCTGATGTAATATTATAAGCTCACGCTCCGATTAACAACAACATTAATAATCCGTTGTAAAATATGAAGGATACTCTCAATATATCATAGTACTTAAACCTCTCTTTACAATAATCTTTCTCAAAAAGTGACTTTTCAGCTGTAGAAATTGAGGACACGCCCTTTACACACCCATTAATCCATTATCGCATAACCCCACAGTTGGTGGTATACATTACACATTAATACATGATCTGATGGAAGGAAAACTCTATAAAACATAAAATTAGTGTAGCATAAAAAGAAATTAGGGCATTTGTCTATGTAAATAAATCCCTTGTATGAATCCCTAGCGGATAGAGAAATTTGTTAGAAAAGTTGATGCTATATACCATGTGTAAATATTTCTCAGCGACTGCAGTCCTTGAAGAAAGAAAAGTTGTGTGTTTTTGTTACTCAGTTTGTATTCATAGTGAAAGATAGAACTCAAGCTAAATTAGTTCATCTGCTCGTTCTACTCATCCCGTTAATTCCTTCAATAATGCTAAATAGGCCGTACAGATTAGTGCTAGACTTGTATTTGTAGTTCAATGTTAAAGTGTATAAAGTATAAACCCACTCATCATAATACATACTTATAAATATGTATGTATAATACTTGTCTGTCTCGAATAATCTTCGAATTACAAAAGCTTAACTTAGAAAAACTGACTTTGTATTAGGTTTAAGTATTTATTTATAATATACCTACTATAGTTATAATTGTAAATTCGTATAGTGAGATACATACCTAATACCTAGTACGTACTAGAGACGTCAAAATCCTCTTTATTTTGAAACCAAACTGAAACCGAAACGGAAATCATATAAACAATTTGAAACCGAAACCGAAATAGTATAAAAATTTCGAACCGAACCAAAACCGAATTTACACAAAAAATCAAGAACCAAAACATTAAAAACCGTCGTTTTCGGTTCGGTTTTGACGTGTCTAGTAGGTACCTCTATTTTGTTACCATTTATACCCAAGGTAAAATTCTAGAGGTGAAAATTAAAACGATATTAAGTAAGGCTAATAAATCTACAAAAACTATAGGTATCTACTGATATGTTTTTACAGTTATTGCATTAAATTCACCTCTTTGATCTACGTAATCTCATTGTAAAACTATAAACGTAAAACGATAATAAATTATAATATACATCGGGTAATGATGAATGAACTATAATTGCGTTACGGACGTTATGGTTCTATTTCCGTCGAATGGAAGTAGTTAGATAGACACCTAGTTAGGCTAGTTACCTACTTAAATATGCTTCTATGATATATACGAATTCAGTAATATACACTAATTATTTCTTGTATTTCATGAAATTAATTAGGTATGTAATATTATATAATAGATAGGTGAGTACATACAGTGAGATACAGTGAGCAATTTTAATATATGAATACAAATAAGTCAGTTAGTCTAGGGGTGATATAATATTCAATCGTTACAGTTACAATATTACTATATGTGAGACTTCATGCGTGCAAATGAATTGAGTAATTAGGAAGCTGAATCCGTCCTTCCCTTATGGGATTCATTCTGACAAGGCAACAAGTGCGAAAATCTCAAGGATAATGTAATATTGGTCTTATACGCAACGCAGCCTACACAAACTTCAACACTAAAACCATATAACTAGTCATAAACATCCGCTTCTGACTGAAATGAGTTCTAGTATAGTTATTGCTACAGTTTAACGTAATCTACGACTGGAGAACAGGATTCTTACAACTCCTCGTACAACGAAAGGAGATTCTACAAGAAAGCTTTTTTCTCCATAGTATTACGCAGTTCTTACAAGAGAGACGCATGTCGACTTGAATCACAATCATTAGCTAAATCCGTAAATCCTGTGGCCTTTGCAGAAAAAGTCAAGTTTAACATATGGACCGTTTGCAGACTGATAAAATCCAATATTGCATACATTGACGAATTCAAATTAACTTCTTACTAATATTACTGCCATCGTCTATATGGTTGATGGGATGCATGCATGCTAGGACAAAATATTTGATAAAACTTCGATTTCTAGTGTTGCATGATTTTTATTGTGAAATGGAGTGAGATTTAGAATAAAAATAAACCGATTCTAATGTATATTTACGAGTCGATTAGTCTGCTCAGAGTCTGATTCTGACTTCAACCGTAGTAAAATTCTTATTGTCTTCATTTTACCCTGAACACTCTATAGACATTCCATTCCTTGAGATTTTTTAACTTTCTCTGTCTACCGCCACTTTTTTTCTTTTTGTATCAAACGTACGCAACTGAATAACTGAATTCTCCCGAGCTGAGTAACTCCTAAGGATTGTGTACAGTAAACAGGCATCCGATTCATTCCGATCCAAAATCAGTTTTTTTAAACTTTTACTACTACAAATACTATCATTCCGTTTACAAGAGCTTTGCATGCACTGTCTGTGTCTGTCTGGTAAAAGACTGAGTTTTTGGTGGCGTGCATATAATTTGTAATCTAAATACAACATCTATAAGACTAAAAATATAACCCAACTGTAACAGAAGAGTTTGTATGGCAATGAATGGTACATAATACAGTTACTAGTTACTACAGCCAATCACAAATGACTTTCAACACAGTGACACTGACTTAAAGAAAAACTGCTGATAATGTAGTGTTTCTTGTTACAAGCCATAAGCTACAAACGAATTTCTTTCTTGCTGGCTGTTCCTAATGGTAATGCAGCGTAAAAGTTTAAGACTCTTTGCCTGGTTAGCAAACTCGTCGTCTGTGATGAAAATGAGGACACATGTCTCAGAAAAAGAAGGAACGAAGGAAGAAGCATTGAAATACAATCTCTGTAAACCAACATGAACCCAGCAACTTTTCTTCTGTTGTAGAAGAACAATTGCATCCTGATTCATCTCAACTACTGAACAAATATAAACATAATATCTAGTATAGTATACATACACCACACGTATTCTTATACTTACTACATAGAAATGTATGTGCAAAAACAATCGCTGAACTTAAATATTATATAAGCTATACACACAGAAACATTACAATGTGTGTATAGTCACAATAGTCAGTATGTGTGTAGCATTCTCTTAGGACGAGTTTACAAATAACATTGAAAAGTTTTACATCTGTGGAGTCTACTCTTTGTTCTTCAGTTGCGCTTTCATTTACATTCTCAACTGTCTTTGTTCTTTGGGAGGATAGAATGAAACTATGAAAGCAACTCTTCTGAAACAGTTTCTGTCTGTGAGTTGAATCACAAGTTGAATGTTTTATCTTTAGCATATATGTTTGTGCATACATTACATAAGACACCCATCACTCCAAGTTCAACTGCAACAAAGAATTGAGACGTAATTGTACGCATCTCTTTATACACTTAATGTCTCCACAGTTTCTAGAATACCAAAAGATATAAATCTCCTTTTATTTATCACGTCTCTTTCTGGCTGCCTCCTTCTTCTCGTCTTTACGTTTTTAACACTACATTTAAATGAGTAATTGTGTCAGTATTGCAATGCTTATCATTCAAAAATGCGATTAGCTAAAATTCTTGGCATTTGTTTAGTAGGTATAAGATAAAACTGTTTTTGTTTTATTTTTCAGCTATCTTCAATGAAACATGATTAGATTTTCAGAAATATTAAATTCCTAACTAATTAACAAAGAACTGGTACATTTGACACTTTTGACATATTTGTGAACATGAATATCAATTTCGACCTTTCAGTAATATTAGCTTAAAAGCTTTTCGTTTTTGTTTCGAATGAGTGGATTCAACTTTCTTGCCTATTGTTGAATGCTGTAAAAAGTTACAGCTTGGAAACATGGATAAAAAGTTTAGATTTTTTAAAGACTATAATAATGGTCGAACCAAAATTAATAAGCCAAGTTATATAAAAATGAGTGTAATAACAACTGGAGTGGGTCCGTGTTCATTGCTATTCACTATTAAGTCTTTAGATTATCATACTCCTTTGTAATTTAAAGATCATTATTAATGTAGAGGTTCATAAAAACTTAACATAACAATTGAAAAAGTTTTTCATGTATGCATTTGCATGTTAGTTTCATTTCAGTTTCCTGTCGGACTGTTTCATCTTTAAACTGATGTGAGTAACTCGAAGAAAATATTTGTTAAGCTTTAATATTAATATTCATATACATTCGCACGTTCATTAAAATTATAATTGCTTTTCACTAACTTCCACATAACTTAACGAGTTTTAGTCTACAAGGCTCCATTTTATTAACGATAATGTTCCGTTTACGAATCGTAAACAAGTGTGCTGACAATTACCAAGTCTCGCCAAGTACAATGCAGTGGGTAAATGAAGGTCGTACTTAGTGCTTATTCCGCATAAAATCGAAATTGTACGTGCATCCACAGATGAGATCAACAAGTTACGCAAAACAGAAGCAGCATAAATTTACGAATACGTGTGCACAAAAATAAGTTACACGACAGCAGACAGAATGAGCATTCGTGTATCAGGTACCAGTCACTATATCATGCATCAGTGTGTTACACAGACTCACACAACCTAATTGCCAAAAGCGTATTGTTGGTACTTACACTAGAATTTACGACCGAAATGACATGGAATAATCGATTCAAACTATGAAATGAGAAACACAAGGGAAAATACAGCCACGTGCATTCCCAAGTGTCTCTAGCATTCATAAATCACATTCATATATTGAATTACCATTCTGAATGACAATACGGCAAGGGAATTTCATTCTACTCGTGAATTCAGCACAATCAGCAATGAAAGCAAATTATTGGGTTTGAATGATGATGATAATTGTAATTGAAAAGCATTGGTCACTGCGGTGAGGTTGATAAAACAGCAATATCCTTTTTGTCCTACATTTACATACAATTCATACGTCATCACATCACGAATTCAGAGAATAAAAAGACATCAAAGCAAATTAATTGAGCTGCTTCAGCACAGGAAGTGTGTGATTCATTTCTTGGAAAATCATTTGAGAATTTAACTAGCTTTACATAATAGCCATGCTACACTGAATTGAATTTAATGTAAATAGCTGAAATTGCTTTGACTGGTCAATAATTAAATAATTATGCGGCACAAAATCTGAGCGGTCATTGGTTGGCGTGCTTTAGCACGCCAATCCACCGCTCAGATTTTGTGCCGTATAATTATAATTATACGAGTGGACGACTGCCGCACAATCTAAACTTTCAGCTGTAATTATATCTGAGAAGTTAGATTGTGCGGCGGAGGGAGTGAAGTATAATTAGAATTATAGCATGGATAAAGCAATTCTGTGGTATGAAGGTTTGAATTGGCACATGGTAACAAATTGCATTCGTTGGAATAACAAGTCCACCATCATGGAGCACAAGAAGCCAACAAAAGTAATAAAATACAGCCACAAAGAAAGTGGGTCTGGTCTTCAATATTCTAAGGCTAGGGGTGTCAACTTACCTGAACAAATCAGCAGATAAAGTGAACACGGCTTTCACATGGTGGCGTTTGCATTTTTGCTGATAGTCCTCCTGCAAAAAAACCGAAGATAATAATTTATTCACAATTGCACTTGTCATGGCATTATTACAACTACTGTGCACTGTCGCTAGGAAAGCGTCATAAAAATGTGCAGTCGATACTTCAGTGACCTATCTATACATATTTTGCATATACAGCAATCTTAATTGCAGAAAACTCTTGAGTCTTGCGTTAGGATCTTGCTGTAGCAAAACGGGAAGGAATACTACAGTGACTGTATGAATATGATCAAATACCATTTCTAACAAGGAACTGTAGCCTCAAAGTCTTACGGTTTAGCTCTCTTATGCAAAATGCACTGCTTTGCGTATTATGAAGAAATGGAACGATAAGACTTGCAACTTTGCAATGAAATCCTCCCTATGCAAGTTAATTTTGCAGATGCAGAGTTCAATGTTCAATTCCTGTTCGTGCCAGACAAGTAACAGAGGAAATTGAACAAAAGACAAACAAGATACAACTAAACTAACTACAACACATATTAGATAACACTTTTTACGATTGGTCTGGCTATAACCAGACTTGGAGTGGAATGAAAGAAAAGATAAAAATACCGAGCCAATGCACTTCTCAGATTTGTTAGTCTGAGTGCAATGAGTGCAGAATGTATTTATGCAAGAAAAATATAGCACAAATGACAAATGCTTAGAAAAAAAGTGCCCAAGAAGAAAATTATTTTATGTTAATTTGAACACGTAGCGAATTGCATTAAATTAAATCTTGTGCAATAACTCTTCCAAAACTGTAACGTTTGATGACAGTCCTTAACCCTATTGCCTCAAACAATAATATTTTGACCCTAATTCGTAGTTTCAAACAAGAGCGAGGGATGAAACCTACATTTGGCAATTTCGGATGAAAAACTCTGACTTACCACATTTTTTAAAAGTAATGAGACTTCTATTATACAGATATAACTAGGAATGTACGAAATAAACACGGATTGAGATCATTTGAAGCGTTTAATTGCAAAATAAAAGAGAATATTTTGGGTTTTGTGAAGTATTCTTTCCGTCCTAACAATTATAACAAATATTTTGGTGACCTAGCTAATACAAGAGAATTAGGTCGCATATAAAGGGCATCTAAACAAGTAGTCTCGTTAGCGATCCTACTCTACGTCGGTAAGTACTCAGGAATTTTCAAAGAACTCTCTACACCAAGCTTTGTACACTTTCCCGACAAAGTATTCCTCCCTCATATCATTAAGGCGAAGAAGATAATGTGCATGAAAGAGAATGGGGAGCATGTATGAACTTAGAGGAACTAATGCACAGGTAATACTCAAAGGTATATTCTCACATTCTCAGCTATATTTTGCCCTTAATTTCTTCATCATTTAAGACTGCAATTTCTTCTTTTCTCGAGGAAATAAAACTTGCTCACGGTAAAATAAAATTTGGTCTACTTCCTCGTTTTGCAGTATAACATTTTATTTTGTCTTTCTCCGAGGCATTATCCCTACAAATATAAGGCTCCGAGTTCGTGTAACATTTGAGTAAAAAGGTGAACACAGATACAGGTACTATTCTTAAGTAGCAGGGCAGGATGGATAATGGAGTGTTTTTCGTTTCCTTTTCAAACTTCTTTCTTCTCGAGTTCCTTTGGGCATATATGAAATTGCCATTTAACCACAATTCAACAGCACAGAAGTAAATGCCCTTTTTATGGATTGCCGTTCAAGCTAATGATGTACCTTAGTAATACTCTAAGAAGGAAAAGAACATTCATCATTGATAACACTACACATTAGGCAAACACTACATATACCTAAATGGTATGACGTATATAAGACATATATATAGTGTTAAATAGGAATTGCCTACGTAAGTATTATGTACAGAATAGTACGTAAGTAGTATGAAATATCTCCAGTGCGTTAATTCGAAAAGTACAGCATGGGAAAATCTAAGTGAGAGAATATAATACAGGAAGTTGGGAGAGACAATTAGTACCTCTAAAATCTCTTAACACTTTTCCTCGAGCATTTTCACTTTCCTATATGTATTATGTATACTTCTACAAGGTACATGTACATACGAACCCGTCTGACAATACACCAGGCAATTATGACAAAGTAAGACACAGGGAGATGGATGCCAAATTTGCCAAAGTATTTTTTGCTTCTTTGAAACTAGGCCATGCCATTATAGTTGTTAATAGCGCTAGACTGACAACTAGACTGAAACACATACATTATTGTAGTACGTAACACCAGGACAGAACAGAGCGGGTAATAATAATATATCGCATTGTAAACCTAGAATGTGTAGAGTGTTGAAGCTGAAAGTGATATGTGAAAGGACAAGGAGTGAAGGCAAGAAACTTACAGTCACTAATATTTTTTCTGCTTCTGAGATGCGACACTGACGATGAGTTGCGTAGAGCATGTAGCGCGGCCACCAGTGGAAAATCAGTCGGAGTATACCCGCAGTACAAACAACGAAAACCCAAGTGATAATAGTTTTGTAGGGAGATCGAGTGTAGCCCTCGATTTCCATTTGATCCTCTTCTCCATAGTTGAGATAGTCACGGAATTCGGTGGACGCGTACTCGTCAGAAGAAAGTCCGCTGGAGTCCTTCCCTCGGCCTAAGCCAATGTTCCCATTTTTCACTCCTAGAAAAAAACAATAAAAAAGTTACATGCAATTAACATGAATGTCGTATATTAGTGCTGTGTGCAACACTACGTATTACGTCAGACTATACACAACATCAATTTATTTCTTAGACTACAGGACAATATGTATAATAAAAATCTTCTGAAATCGTAATATTATTGCATTACTGAGACACTGAGACTGAGACCAACAGCTTTGCATGGTAATCCCAAACATAGAATTACGCAAGAAATAAATTGACTAGAAAGCTACAGTATGTCAGTTAATTTGTCTCATTAGTACTATCTTTTTATGCTTTATTCTTCAAGTGTTCCACTTATTTAATTGAGCTTGGCCAGCTTCCTCCTTGTACCCCATCGTAAAAATTATCAGATAAAACCCGAACCGTGGAAACTGCATCAGCATTTCCTTAATAGGTCAATTGCAACTTTTACTAAAACTAAATACTTTTAATTGAGACCAAACTGGGTTGACGACCACACACAACACAAGGAAATAAGCAAAAGTTTTTATTACTTGTATAAACTTGCTTTAAATGAGAGAGTGAAAACATATTTACCGTACTGGTAGCCGTAATTTGCTTAATTGGGTACATGTGTGCCTTAAAAACATAGGCACATGAACATAACCTACAACCTAAGTCTGTTTGACATATTATCAAATGAATTTCCCGTATTGATGTAATTTTGCTACAATATTGTTCCAGTTTGGAAAGTAGATAATCTATATAGTGTACGGGAGCAATCAACTTAATTAAACCATATTTCATACTCCCATACAACAAAAACTTTTGCCCTTGTTCATTGAATCAAGAATAAAATTGTTACCAATTATTGGTACAGTGGCAGAAAGGTACTATTATGGTCCTATACTATGTCAATGTATTATACATACATTCAATACAATAGCATTCATTTAAATTAGATAGAAGTTACAAAAAAATGCACATGAGTAATCTTTTTTACTTTAACAATAAGTCTGGCATACATCATTGAAAATATAGGAAGGCCTTGGTACTGGAAGAAAGCTTAAATTGAATTTTGTGTATTGTGGTGTAGGACATAGGTGTAGATGGATTTCAGTTGTCCCGTACATACGGCCAATGAAAAACGATTTGTGTATGAGTTCATGCTTTGTAATAAAAATGAGAATCCTGGAAAATCAAACTATGTCTTTTCTTAGAAAAACCTGACAAATGTAAAAGGAATGAGGAAGTCAGTCTGTCGGTGAGCTGGTGAGGTACGGTCAACAGAAATAAAATTGTAAGCTAACAAAAGCACGAATACGCGCACAAGTTTTTGGTTTAACACGCAACGTAATAGTTAAAGGTGAAGTTTTACTTTTCCGTAGAACTTATAGTACGAAAAGCAAACTGTGTATTCAAGCTTACACATGCATACAGCTAGAAGTTTGCTCCGTTCGCGTGGTTATTTCATGCATGTAAAGTTTTCTGAGCAAAGCTCACTAATGTTAAATCGACAAGGAAGCGAATGAACTGACTAATGTCAAACCAGTTATTTCCAAGACTTAAGCTTTCTTTGAATACTCATATAATATACATAATTGTGGTATAGTCAGCTTTCAACTATAGTCTACATAATTTACTTTGTTAAAATATGCACTAGCAACAGTAGAGTATGAGCACTATCGTATATTAAAAAGTTATAATAAAAATGTTCTCTTTATGTCATTCATCATTAATTAACCAGGATATTTATTAAGTACATCATTTTGCATGCACGAATTCGTTACAATTAGATCAAACCTATAAGTAATTTCAAGATTTCTTGATCAATAATATTTTCAGGTCAATCTTTATAATTTAATACATTTATTCCTTCTTTCGACTGAATTATTTTCCTAACCTATCAATTCCTAACATTCAATAAGTACAAGACACTATAAAATTGGACACAGAAATCATTATACAGAACACATACAATTACGTAAGCAAACACTAATTTAATTAATTACTACATATAAACAATTCATGTATCCACAAGTAAAAGGACACTAAACCTCTTTAGAGTGTCTGTCAAACTAAAACGAAAAGTGTGTTACTTATAATTCTATAAAACGATTTCACACATTATGTGACAATGAACATGTAGTGCACTTTCTACACAGTAAGTGTGCAAAAGTAGTACTAGGTCAAGGTGGACCATTAATACTTCAGTTGTTTCAACTAAATTTATTGTTTCGCTTTCCATCTCCTCCTCCCACTATTTCACTCCCCCACTTATCTCTCTGTAAAGCGTATTACATATCAGTCTTACTGCTAGAATTTCAAAGTGTAGTGAAACAAGATCAAGTAGGTGACTCGTACTGTGTCTGCCTTATTGCAGAAGTTCAGATAAGCAGCTTAGTGTTAGTTTAACTTGTGATAAATAATCAATTTGTAGTTTCGTCTGTCGTCTTTTCCATCATTCCATTTTATGCTGGAAGGTTGACTAGAAAGTACATTAAGCACTTTATAATTCATAATGCACATTCTTACAAGGTCAAATCTTAATAGCATTTATAGTACCTAGCGAAATGCAGATGTATGTAGCTAATTGAAAATGGCTTTATTGTTGTGAGTTCCTGAGTCGGTGAGTACAATTACAGAAAAGCTTCTATAGAACTTTGAAGTATAACTGAGATTTTCGCTTAGCCATTTACTGTAATTACAACTCCCAGGGGACAGAATATGAAGTCATATTATGCTGGATGATTCCAAACGACCACCTACGCAGTTTCTTCTCTTAACTTAACTCACCTTACCTTATGTTTGCCTTACCTGTTCATGCTATTGCAAATAAAACGTAGGCTGCACAGCAGTGCAGCCTACACTACACTTCTACATCTTCAAATCTTTGCTCAAAGACCATGCTATTAATTAGTATGGCAGATTACTTTGCTGTAGTATACTAGGACTGTTGGCCTTGAACTAAATATTACTAATTAAGAAGACCATTAAGATCAAAAGTAGGCATTCTCTGTCTGTAAACATACGCACGGATATTAGAATTAATTATCTACAGACATGTTATACATCCCAAAATGTTTTATTATTAGTAATTCTACAGATCTGTGCTTGTACGTGTAGAAAGTAGATATTCGAGATATATTCAGTGCATTGTTAATAACAAGGATTCTCTGTGCACAGAAACCAAAAAGGGAAAATCTCTAGAGGGAAAGATTAAAGGATATTATATTATTATTATTTAACTTATGCGTCCACTTTGGTTTAGGATATTATACTGGAAGGAGAAACGCAGCGTTATTGTTATGAGTTTCACTCTTTCATACGGATATACTTACTAATCATCATGTTCAAATATAGTATAACCATAAGTGCTAAGGCTACGATATAATGGTAGCATGTAGCAACTTGCAATATCATTAATGGCAAAAACGTTTAACTTATAGTGTCTAAATCTACTCGTGCCACATAATACATAAGTGCATGAACATAATAAGACAGTCATGAATACCCTTGTACAATTTAGCACGTATGGGAATCATTATATTATACGTTTGTTTGTTACTGTTGGATCATAAGTTTTCATAAGTAATACAGAATACTAGTGGAGGGGATATGCGAAAATATACGGAATAAAATATGTGTCACTGGAGAAAACTGGAAATACTCTGCAAGTCTGCATTCAATTAGTAAAATTATATTTGGTAAAGCAAACAAGGACTACTCTGCTGCAGCAGTTGTGGACGTAAATATTATTTTATTGATATTGTAGCAGAGTGCAATTTTCATTGTCATCATAATAATAAAGTTAGAAATCTTGACATTGTTCCTTAGGAAGTAGGTCTGTGGTTGTGGTTTAAATTGTGAAGGACATTTCAGGGGTAAACTGGAAAAACAGTAGGACATGTTCGCCAAAAGAGACGAGATAAGTGAAAAATTCGGTGAAAGTCTAGGCCAACATAATAATAAAGTGTTTTAGGGTTATTGCAACTTTTGCTTCCAATGCTTTAGCGTATAATATGGAGATAGACCGTTAATAAAATATTGCTACCGAAGCTTCTAGCATGAATGAAGATCTCGGATTTATTGCATTATTGGTATATCAATTCGCACATCAGCTAACCGCTAATGCTGATACAATTATTTACGATATCGTGAAGCCTTTATTGAAACAATGTACTTGACCTTCCTTTCTGTTCTTCTGCGTAGAATTGAACATTGTGCAATATTGAGACTTGTAGTATCTACCACTTCATCACTTATGCATGAAATTGGTTAAAACGACATGTCAATAATACATTTAATGACTTTGCTTGACTCGATCGACTTTCCCTGTACGAAAATAATGAGAGAAAGTCCTCGGAGGGAAGTCGGGTTTTGGTAAGTGGACTTCTACAATCGAACCAAAAAGCTTCAGGGATGTTTATTTAAGAAAATTCAGAGAGAGTGTATTTACCACTATCAGGATGATAAATAAGGGAAAACAAACATCATTATATATTGAGAAGCTCGCTATGCTGTAATACAACAGAAAAACATAGGTTCATAGGTACTTTCGAATGATGTATGCAATAAATAGTAGGATTTTGTATACCTCACAGGGGAAACATAATGCGGTACTCGCTATACAGACTAAACTACAAATATTTGCTTGCTTATATAAAAACGAATTATGTATTCCTATATTCATAAGTTTGTCCTTGATTTTGAAATTTTTCCGTCAAGTCAACAGCTTGACTTAAAGAAGGAACAACATATATAAGCCGATTTAATACCAATCTGTCTATTAAGAATACAGATTTCAAAGTCTTGCCGAAGGAAACACTTTTGTACAAAGTAAGGATACTATTCAGGAGGAAATCTAAATCTTAAGTCGCCTTCGAAACATTGGGCCGATGAAATTTAAATTCACAGGCGGGTGTCTTCTGTGATAGTACATGTATTCAATAGTAAGTGGTATTATCCACGTCACAACAGTAAATGCTCCGAGCAAGAAATACATAGCAGCAAATAATAATAGCGAAGCCGGAAGGTTCACGTTGACTATTAGTTTACTTTTACATTTGCTTTCAAGGCTAAGGCTAAACTGATACACGAAAGGACTTCACATTATGAAATACAAAATTTGCCCTGATTTTACAAACGCAAATACTCGGGTGACGATATGATATGATTTCAAACAGCAATTCTAGTTTACGCAAGAATTCCCAACGCTCACTGTCGTATTATATTAACAGTTCGAAATGTAAAATGCAATCTTCTTTGACATCCTCAAAGCAATTCAATGAAATGGTGACTGTATAATATTATAAGTAACATAACAGAGTATAAGCACTGCAATACTATCGGATGAAATTGTACAAAGAAATGCATCAGACAGAACGGGACAGTACAGGGTAGTTATACTAATAACTGTGCATCTATTTGTGTCTTGTATACATTGTACATAGCCAGAGACCTTTATGTGGGCTGACTTTAATATTTGTAATGGAAGTTGGCAAATGTTCCTGTGTGAGAATGATGTTAGTGGCTATTGCGGTTATTTGAGGTACCTATCAAAACGACAAGATGTATTACGTCCCTCTTTTTCTGTACACTGACTTACTTATGTACATTTAGTTTCGACTACACGCCTGGGCTGAAGATTTAACACAATGTGTTACTATTGCCAGTAAATAGTAGGTATGCTGTGAATTTACTGCCATACCACCGTACTGATAGTCATAGAGACTGATTTGAATGGTCCATATAACTGGAACCTAACACTGTATAAAATTCGGTTTGATCTTCGGTGGTGATGCATTACTGTCGCGTAGTACGGAACAGAGATGCATTCAGAGGGAAAGCTCAGCCTTAGGCCAAGGTTGACTAAATAGTGCAATATACATCTATAAAGTAGTTTTGTATGTATTTGCAAAATAACCGTTTTTCATAAAGAGTAATATAGACCACAGTGCTGAACACTATCATGTTGCGACTTCTTGTGATGTCTGGTCTTTGCTTACATAACATTATTATATTTTAATCCTGACGCAGACACATCTCTGCCATTTTAATCCTAAAATATGTCTGTCTATGTGTATATTTATATTTATAGGTATACATATTATACTTGTTATACATAAACCTAGTATACATACAACTTACCATGCAAATGAAGTAGAAATATAACTATAGGAATGCGGCGAATTTCGTAATATCAACAAACAAATACAAAACTCAACCTTGAAAATTGAAGAAATCCTGGATAAAACTTTGACTGAACATAAACAGAGCGAATGGGTAACACAACATGGAAGAATGAAATGAAGTTTGCTTTGCATTGCATCTCACGTCGACTGTGGTCACGGTCACCCGCCAGAGTTTGTATTGCTACCAGTAGAACACCACAACTAGTAACCAGCATCATGTATTATACAAATTTATTTGCAGTCATACTGAACAGTGCATCAACTTTCGTTGTTCTCGTTCTACTTAGATTCAATGTTCACGTTTACTACTTGAGCTTACTAGCATATAAAACAAACAGATGCTGAGATGACAAAGAAAGTAAATGTGAAGTTCTAGTTCACTTTTAAACACGTCTACCACTCTTCGTTCTTCATTCGCAATTTGATTATTGCGAAATCCCAGCGGATGAAGTTTACAATTTGCAGCAGCGATCAGAGAACACACAGTACCAAGATCAAATCAGTTTTCCGTGCCGCTACATAAGAATTGAGCAAGAGGGGATGGATGAATACTAAAACTGGAGCATGTCAGAGGAATCAGACAAGTTGGATGGAACACCACAATATTTGAACATCTGAAGCGAAAAGTGGGTGAAAGTTAAACACACATTAGTGCCACAGATAGTGCATAGTGGTGTCGTTGTGGGGAAATGATGATGAATTAGAGGAATTTTATTTCTACATAAGTAAATACTTCACTCAACACAGGACTGTACGCAGAAAAGTGCCTATGTAGAGCATGAAAATCACAAGTACCATTCTGTACCTACATAGTTTCTACTTAGGTATACATAATCGTTTGAAAGGTTAATCTTTTCTGCTCTCTTTGTGCCTCTATTTATATGCTTGGACACGAGTAAGGAATTGAACGATGAGTTACACAAGAAACAGCAAACTACGTGTGACGGCTCTTTACAAGAGTTCGCTCTTTACTCTGCCTTATCTGCACTTTTATCGTATAGTGCTAACTTAGCGAATCTAATTCCTTTGTTTTGCCGTCACATTCGCTTAAGATCCGTTTCCCGTTTGTAGTTTATCCTACCAATAATACAGCATCAAGGTCTATTGACAATTGCATTCCAACTGCGTGCATAAAATACTACACTATAACGCTTTGTCATGCAGGATAGCATATTGTATAAGTGATTTATGTATGTATTTTAGTAGTAGGTAGCAGCAGAGCAGCACATTATTTGATACGATACGGACTTATCAGGAAGTTTAGTGTAAGAGAGTTGCGATTGTTTTCTCTCTCTTCACTCCCAGTTCTTTCTAATGTAACGTGAGTGCTGACTGATTAAATTTTCCTTTCGTTTACAGAAAAGGCTTTTATTGGAAGAGTGGTAGGTATCTGTTTCTATTAGTATACACAAATACAAGGAGAATATGTACACATAAAGTACTAGACCGTTGTAGTACTTATTTACTAACCTGCGGATAAGGAGTGTTGCGCTGATTGGGACATATTTCTCTGGATTGATAATACAGATCGTAGTATATAGGTATAGACTGGATTTTAATTCCACGGGCATGAACAAAAGAATTCAATTTCGGGGATAGTTGAAGGAACACGGGAGAAATGTATCACATAAAAGGAAGGTGACATTGAATGAAACTGTGTTTTAGGTGTCTCTCTTTCTCTCAGTCTCTCTTCCATTACTCTCTCTCACTCTACTATGTATCGTTATTGTGACAGGGAAGGTTATTAAGCACCTGACTATGAGAGTGTGTTTAGATCTAATATCAATTTCCACCGGAGAGATTCCCATTGACAATGACATTGAAAAGGAGAGGGAATTGGTGTGCTCGCGTGAGTACGTACAGGCATTTGCTTGTCACATTGTGCAGTGCCTACTTCAAAACTGCTGCGTATTTTGTCAAAGCGTGTTTAGTTTATAGAAAAGACATTTCGCAACAAAATAAAATAAAATATACAAAGGTGACTTTAGTCTGTCCCATTAAACCTGAACATAACCATAAACACGGAAGAAGGCTTAAGGCTTGTTATATTATTACATTGGAAAGCCGCTTGTTTAGTAGCGTCTGCTGGTCTTTCCAATAAGCATTAAATTTGCTTATTTTGTTGGGAATCATAATTTTACTAAACTGCGAGCAATGTCACTATTTTATGGCGCTTTAGGACGTGTGCCCCTGGGCAAGATTAATGGAAAATAATAGTTTGGTTTGTAGTTGACAATAATGCTTTTACTTTCTACTATACAAAGAGAAGTACTTTCCACTATAAAACAACGACAGTTCCACAAATTATCTGAGTAATAATATTTTTCGTTTTAAATTCACAGATCAAGTAATAGACATTTACATTGTATAAAAGCCATTTTTGAAGTAGGTACCTTACTCTTAATTTCGACTACACACATACTAAATATCTTATAACAAATAATGAGTTTGAATGCCAATTCTGTCAATGTCACTATAAAGTTCGCTATCTGAAGTACTCAATTGATGTCAGTAAATTAGTAAAACTTTGTTTTCTAGGTAAATAAACCATTACAACACAGCGTAAAAGAGTAGCGTCAGGTGTAAAGCGCGTGAAAACCTTTCAAAACTTGCATCAAAAGTTGTTCCAAAACTTGTGCCACAAAATTGTTTCCAAACCTGATGTCAACACATGTGGGGAACGGGTCAACTTATAACACATTGGGAGTTAGTTGTCTAGTTTTAAAAATATGTGTCAAAACTGACCGATAGAAATCCAGACAAGCAAATCTTTTGTATGAAGTTAATTTTTCAATCATGTCCCCATTTTTGAACTTATTTCTCTAGACTTCAAAATCTTAGGTGGGACTGTGTAAATTATTGGAATGTAAATTATTGTATCAGGCCGTTCTTGAGTTACTGCTCCATGAGACAGACGGACAAAAATCATGTCTATAAAGTAGCTGCCTCTACTTAGAGCACTTTGTTTGCTACAAAGTTGAATTTGCTACAAAGTAAAGTGAATTGCAAGCATGGGCGCCCATTTGTCTACATACCCTTCAAAAGATAAACTTGAAAAAAGAGATATATCATATTTTATATCACATTTAGCATACATTATCTAAATCTATTAGTATACGTAAGTGCAGCTTCAAGGCAAATAATTTGATATGAATATTTCCTGGTAATATTACAAAAATCCAGGACAACTTTTAATATTGCTTTATCAGTACTTGCGTGCGTGGGGGTTTCTTTGAAGACAAATCCTGTGCATATGGCAGAACACTGAAGGATAAAATGATGCTACTACCATAGCTGGGCACACACTCACTCAAATGAGTGTTCGTGTTCATGAAAGTGTGCCAACCCTACTAAAAGCCAACTT
>JAQFYB010003656.1:0-18722 GCA_034694085.1 Pogonognathellus longicornis | reverse complement strand
CAGAAAAAGATAGACATTTTAATAAGTTATTTCAAAGCAAATAATCTCAAAGTCAACCTGTCTAAAACAAAAGTCGTTGTATTTAGAAGAGGAGGTACAGTGAGTAAAAATGTAAAATTCTATTGGGAAAATGAGAAGATAGACATCGCAAATAGTTATACTTACCTTGGAATGCCTTTTACGTATACAGGCATCTTTAATGGGGCAAAAGAGTACTTTCTAAATAATGCAAACGCTGCTGCAGCAAGTCTGTATGAGCTACTACGTAAATCTAAGACAAATTCAATAAGCACGCAAGAAACTCTGTTCAATTCAGTAGTGAGATCGGTTATTTTTTACGCTGTTGCCGTTTGGGGATTAAGGTACATACAAGACCTTATCAATTTTCAAATCAACTTCTTGCGTAAATCTCTATATTTTCCTGGTAATAGTCAACACTGTGTTATAAGACTAGAGACTAATGTTCAAAATGTTAAAGTATTTTGAGTAAAAAGCGTACTAAAATTCTTGTTGAGAATATTATCCATGCCAGAGTGCAGTCTAGTCAGAACATGTTATGACAATCTTGTACACTTAAACAATATAAATATGGGGAAAATGGAACTCAACTAGGTAAAGCAAATTAAAGAATTTTTGTATATTATAAATCTGCATGACTTGTGGAACAAACAAGATCCCAACTACAATAAAAGCACGTTAAGTAAAACTGTGCAAGATTTCAACATGCATTTATGTAATATAGATGTGCAAACCATGAATAACACGTATAAATTAATAAAAACCCATGTAAAAACCGAAGAATATTTGAAAGGTACATTGCCATGGTGTATGGTTAGATTATATTGTCAACTGAGGACAGGGGATAGTTACATCACCATGGACAGCAAATCCATACATTTGTTAGGAAGTAAAGTGAATGAAATGTCAAACTGTGATATCTGTAATCTTAATGATATAGAAGACCACTACCATATAATGTTTGTATGCCCCCATTATATTCAGCCCCGAAATAGGTATATACAACCACTTTGTGCTCAAATCGATAATGTAAATAGGGAAACTTACAAAAGAACCCTAAAATATAATAGTATTAAGCACATTCTAAAAGTATTTATGTTTTGGAAAATTGCATTGAAAATTAGACAATTTATAAGGGAATTTTAAAATAATAATAATAATGATGTAATAACGTTTTTGTACGGACTCGATTAACTTTTAGAATAATTTAATTAATTATTTAATTAGGTAAATAATTGTAACATTTTAATTGTGATTGATGAAAGCTGGGGATATCGATCAATAAACACTACTACTACTACTACTACTACTACTAAGAATGCCTCATTGGTTAGTATAACGCTATGCTACTAAATAAAGGAAATGATATTAGTACAAGTAATTACTTGATTTACTAGTACGTTTATTGTAAAGTTGTAAGAAGTTGTACTGCATTTTTAAAATTCTCAATTAGGTTTTATACTCAACTTAAGCGGAAGTAAAATTGTTTATTTGTATTGTTTTTGTTTACATTATTCGGAATTGTTTATATTTATACTATTTTAAGCATTATTTCTAAGAGTGTACGTAATACCTAACTCCGAAACCTGTGTCCGGCGATGTAATTACTTCTGTAATAAATAAATTCGTCAATACACCCAATACAATACGAACTATTGCTAATGTATCATAATGTTTTATTATTGTATTATTAAAGTATTATTATGTGTGTTTATCTTCCCCTTCCTCGCTCTATTTGGAGAGGAGCAAATTTTTCTTCGTTCTTATGCTTCTTCACCTGCTGGGGTTTTGGTTCTCGAAGTTACATCAACATCTTCCCAAACTGACTGGATATGGCTGCATGGTATGGCTGAAGTATATGTGGGGGGTTGTTACTGATCCGCTAATACTTCAGTTTCTTCCCATGTTGGTGGGTCATGATTGGTATAGTACCTTATGTCTTCGTATGTTGGTGCTGGTAGGGGTTGTGTTTCGTCATCAACGTCCGGTTCCCAATTCTCAGGTGAATTTGGGGGTCCAGTTCGATGGAATTCCCGGATGATTCGCCTTCTGATGCTTCGAATTCCATCACCTCGCCTTCTGATCCTGATCCTATCGTGATCCGATGCTTCAATATGTCGTTCATGATGATCCATCCATCTTTCGATCTGCCTTTGTTTCCAGTGTCGCAACGGAGGACAAGATAGAGACCTAAAATGCCGGCTGTAATAACGGGGATTTCTTTTTTTCTGTCTTGGTGTGGAGTTTAACATTTCTCGCTGATATAATGTGTATATATCTTACGTTTTTATGAAGTAATAAAATTAGACAAAAAAGTGTAGTAACAACAATAATGTAATTTTCGACTTGATTTATTACAGGAAATAGTACTCATATTTATATGAGTGTAAATGTTTGCATTGACGTACATGTGAATCATTGTTTACATAATTAGTATAAATATTCATATCATGTAGTAATTATTAGGGCAAATGCGGTTTGTGGTGATATACGTAATGATACTATAGGTAGGTATTACATAGTAGTAGTAGTAATAATAAGAAATTGGCTAATGAAAAGGACTGTGTGAGTGTTGTAGAAATCCGGTTACATTCATTAGTCGTTTGTTCATATCCATGAATATTCTGCTGGTCAGTATTATTTGAAAATAATAATGGGATGGATAAGGTTTTAAGAGGATGAAGGTGGTGGTGTCATAGCATTGATATCCATACTCTTTGAAGTGTTTTGTGTTTCCTTTCCAGTATTCGTATCTTCTTCCTTGTTGATGCTGGCGGATGTGCATCCGGAGCGTCTTGCCTTTTGTATCTTCGCCTTTTTCCAATGGATGTTTTGTTCGACCGATGTTTAAGTGGAGGAGGGGAGTCTTCTTCCCAGTCTTCTTCTTCGGTCTCTTGGCCTTCCTTTATTTGCTCTGGTTTTCTGCTGTAGAAGATCCTGGATATGTCTATGTGAGCGCAGGCACTATGTTTTTTGTGTCAGTATCTGGATTAACCATTACTGATTCTTGTTTGTCAACGGCTTCTCGGCTTGAGGTAGTAGTTGGCTGATCCTTTCCCTCTGTCTTTTATAGTATTAGTATGGTATTCAGCAGTTGTTCACTGTAGTTGACTATAAGGTCGTTTTCATGTTGACCGGGTTGTTGTAAAGTGGTTATTGGGCTTGGATTTGTTTTTAATGCGACTGATACTTGTTGAGACACTGAATGTCTTTCTATATTGGGTTATAGTGTTCTGTTATTGGGATTAATTCTTATAATGGCGGTTGATAGAAAATCGGCTATAGAATCGAAATTAAAACGTTTTGAACGAATTAAAATCGTTTTGTGTTATTGGTTTTGTGGTTGATAATATAATTGCACGTAAAATATTTACACTATAAATATTATTTATTATTCAATTATGTAAACATCCTCGCGGCCTTGAATTCTACCGAGAGCAATGTCCTATTCTTGTTCCGTTGGTGAAATGGTGGTGGACGTTATTTCCTCATCGCCAGGTTCCTCGTCAAGTGCGCCTTTCTTACCAATTGTCGATGGAACGTAACTGTTGGCGTATTCTTTTATTCTTTCTCCTGAAGAGGTATAATTGTGTGCAGCGGAGAAAGCCGTCGTTAGTGGTTGTGTTGTGTATCTTTATCGTCGTATTCAGTACACCTGGGCATTCGGTGTCTAGTCCACGTCTGATTGTTGTCTGCTGATATAATATGTATGTATATATCTGTACGATTGAAGTAAATAAAATGAGCAACTTAAAAATGTGTAAAGTGTTTTACAACCAAAGTGAATTTTATAACTTGCTTTATTAGTCAGAAAAATACTCATATTTATAGGAGTGTAAGAGGACAATCACGTACATGTGAATCATGATTTACTATTTACATAATTAGTATAATCATTCATATCTTACAGTAATTAGTAGGGCAAACTGTGGTTTGCGGTGATATACATAATAATAGTATAGGTATGTATTACATAGTATTAGTAATACTAAGAGATATACTAATTACTTGCTAATGAGAGTAATTCTGTAATGTGAATGATAGTGATTAAGCTATTCTGTTTATACATCCGCGTACATTCGTTACTCGTTTGTTCATATCCATGAACATTCTGCCGGTCAGTATTATTGGAAAATTATAATGGGATGGAAAATGTTTTAAGGGTATACAGGAGGTGGTGACTTAGGATTGTAAAGTGGACAAGAGTCTGTATCGTCGTCTGACTGCCACTTCCCAGGTTTGATATGCTTATCGCCAATGTCTTCATATTCTCTTAACATGCTAGGGCTTGTAGTAAAATCGAAAGCCATATCCTTGATTTCGCTGGCTACATCCGTTATAGATTGAATTTTTTCTGCTGGTTTTGGGGTTGTCATTTACATGTTAGATATAGTCGATGTTTTCCTAGAGTTAGTGGCTTGTGAGATTTTTGCTTTTTTCCAGTGAACGCTCTGTTCTGTTTGCCAGTGCTTTAAGTTAGGGGGGACGAATCTTCCCAGTCTTCTTCTGCTTCTTTCTCTTCTTTTCTTTGTTCCAATTTACGTTTGTATAGGATCGGTGTAACTCCAATGTGTGCGGATGCACTATTTTTCTCTTGTATGAGCATCTGTAGTAGTCGTTGATGGTTGTACCTTGATTGGGGTTTCTCAGCCTGTGTTATAAGATTGGAAATTCTTTCCCGTTGCCTGGTCATCCGCCTAATGGTGTTTAATAGTGCGTCTGCTGAAACTGCGTGAAGAGTGGCCTCCATGTTACTTGTTTTTAGAGATTTGTTTTGACTTTTAGCACAAAAGTTATGGATTTGAAGTTTATTGGATTTGTTTGTAGTAAGACTGATACTTGTTGAGACTCTGACTGTCTTTATATATTGTCCGGGACAGGATGAGAAGAAAGTGTGGGCTTAGTGGTAATCAAGGAACATCATTTAACCTAATTTTTGTATTGAGTGTTTTACAGAATTCATTAAAAGTTCAACTTTCGGTTTCGTTTATAAATATAAGTAAATAGTACTATTCTCCGTGGTCAGCGATACTGACGCATTGATTATGTAGGTATGTAGAGTTGAATGGGCCAATAAGTGATTAATAATCATTAATGAACGTAGTATTGTGGTCTGAGACCATACGTCATTTACATAGTACTAAAGTATCATGTATTTACACGTAGAGAAAAATTAGGAATTACGTCAAAGTAAGTTCTACATAGATTTCAGGTTTTTGTGTCGGGACTACTACCTTCAGTTTCTACGTAGTAGAGAGCTAGACTGTGAACTTGATAGTCTAACCCCTAGTACGTAGGATGTGTGAAGTAGTTTTTGTCCTACAAGGTATTAGGTGTGTGTAATATTATTCACCTTACAAATAATGTGACAAATTACATGTTTATATGTTTTTTAAATGTTAAATTAAATGTGTTAATAATTAAATGTTTATTTCATATGAATGAATCAATCTTTGATTATAATATTTGCTAAAAGTTAGAGGTAGAGTAATGGAGCTGTACAACAAATCTGAAGTACATAGAGATAATATGCACCAAGTAATATTATTACGCCTGATCTTCCTATCGTGCACAAGGGCAATGATTGAGGCGGAATCGCCAATTGTGCCAATTGTGCCGGCAAATGTTATAGCAAACATTGCTGTCCGTAGAGATAAAATGTTATGTTGAAGTAGCGCGTCTTGAATCGTAGCATTATAGTCATCAAAGTCTCCATATTGGATATCACGATATTCATAGCGGTCGTGTTCATTATTGTTGGCAGAAGTGGTTGGTGTTGTGAGTGCAGCGGCAAGCAATACAGTTTGAATCCATTGCCATCGAGTTTTATATGTGAGACAGTACGTCGGTTTCTTAGTGGATATCGGTGTGTTGGTTTGTTCGTGTCTGAACCATCTGATCCATGAGTAGGGTTTTGAAGGAAACTTATTTTCTTCCTTTGTGTCTTTTCTGCCGGTTTTGTAACTGCCGGTTTGGTAGCTGCCGGCTTGTTTCTTGTATCTACGTAGTCGTGTGTCTCAATTGCAGTTTAGCTAGCTTAATGATGGGACGGACAAATTCCTTGGAATATTTCTTAACCTTTCTTGTGGTTTTGCCTTTTAGTTCAATGTAGCCTACATCAGTTTCCACTGTAGTTACGCGAGTGTGAGCATCGCGTCTTTGATGTGTTTTCTTTATCCGACCGATACGCCACTCCAAAGGTGTACATGGTAGTCCATTACGAGCACCATGTCGCCTACATCCAAGTTGGGCTGTTGTCTACTCCATTTATTCATCTTTTGTAATGAAGTAAGGTACTCAGCTTGCCAGCGTTGCCAAAGGTCTTGAGTTCTTCGTACCACGAGTTGGTATTTATTGAGCCGATAAGGTTTGAGATGAGACATGTGATGATCTGGTAGCTCATGAAGACTGCATCCCATTAGTAAATGTGCGGGAGTTAAAACCTCCAAATTGGTTGGGTATTCGGACATTGGTGTTATTGGTCGGCTATTGACGAGGCTTTCTACATAGACCATAATTGTTTCCAGTTCATCCCAATTGTACGTGTCCTGATGAAAGATTTTCATTTCAAGTTTCACGCGCATCTCCCAGGTGCCTCCCATGTGAGGACCAGCTGGGGGGTTGAAATGCCACGTGATTCTGTCTAGCTCCATGTCAGGAAGAATTTTCTTCTTGGTCTGCATCATAGTATGTTTTATCGTGATGATCAGCGCCCACAAAGTTGGTTCCTTGATCACTATAAACGTCCGTTGGACGTCCTCGTCTTGATATAAATCTTCGAAAGGCTAAAAGGCATCCTTCCGTTCATACGGCAGATAATAATTCCCAATGGATGTCGCGTGTTGCCATACAAGTAAATAGACATATCCAAGACTTGAAGGTCCCAGAACGTCCCGTGAAGTTTTTGATTTGAAAAGGACCTGCCAGATCTACTCCTACCTGTAGGAAAGGTCGGACGAAGCTGACGCGACAAGCGGGTAGTTGACCCATAAGTTGAGTGGTGGGTTAAGCCTTCTATTTATAACAGATCAGGCATTTATCGATTACAGATTTAATCGTTTTAAGATCGCCGTAAAATAAGACGTTAGATCACTAAAAATTGATGAATCCTGTTGTCGTGATGTGGACGGTGTTGGTTCAACAACGGTTGGTGATACGTCAGCAACGGCTGTTGTGACGTCAGTGAATGGTGGTGTGACGTCAACGACTGTTGTGAAGTCAGTGACTGATGGTGTGACGTCAACGACTGTTGTGACGTCAGTGACTGATGGTGTGACGTCAGTGACTGATGGTGTGACGTCAGTGACTGATGGTGTGACGTCAACGACTGTTGTGATGTCAGTGACTGATGGTGTGACGTCAACGACTGTTGGTGCGACGTCAACGACTGTTGGTGTGACGTCAACGACTGTTGGTGTGACGTCAACGACTGTTGGTGTGACGTCAACGACTGTTGGTGTGACGTCCACGACTGTTGGTGTGACGTCACTAGTTACTGTGTGACGAAGTAGGTCACGTTGTCGTTTGAATTGACAACCTGGATCGCTGCCCCAAGTAATATCAGGGACGTTAACTTGTCGCCTCGTATGTGGTTTTGATGGAGAAGGTGGAGGCTCTTCTCTATCACTCATGTACCGTGTGTACCCACTACTGAGCTAGTAGTTTTGTAGACTAATATGGGACTAGTATGTGTATGCCAGTTTGTTTTTATGTTGATTTGACAAATCTATGAAATCTGCTCGCCAGCTCTTCAATTTTTGCTTTAAATGTGGAGTTACATATGACTAAATGGCTAGAGTTTAAATGTTTAGAGGGCAGGTCCTATACCTCCGGGTTTCTTAACCAGGATTTTATTTCAGATCTCTGGGTTTCTCAACGTCCTGAGCAGGTCTTGTTTTATAGAGCACCTTTTTACAATTGGCAACTATTTTCCACAAAATCGGCAAAGGATATTCGTGGCGGGCTTACAAATAAATCCAAAAAACAGGGAAACTGTACCTTGAATAGGGATTTGTAATGTTCGTTTGTTGTACGAAGTATGCACCGAGTGCAAGTCCTGGCCACAACAAAAAACTGACCAAAATCCGGGGAAAAAACGGCACAAAAACAGGGTTCAAAATTTCGCCCGGGGAGCCAAAATGATATAATATGTATGTATATATCTGTACGATTGAAGTAAATAAAATGAGCACCTAAAAATGTGTAAAGTGTTTTACAACCAAAGTGAATTTTATAACTTATAGCTTTATTAGTCAGAAAAGCACTCATATTTATAGGAATGTAAAAGGACGATGACGTACATGTGAATCATGATTTACTATTTACATAATTAGTATAATCATTCATATCTTACAGTAATTAGTAGGGCAAACTGTGGTTTGCGGTGATATACATAATAATATTACATAGTATTAGTTATAATAAGAGATATACTAATTACATGCTAATGTGAGTAATTCTGTAATGAGAATGAAAGTGATTAAGCTATTCTGTTTATACATCCGCGTACATTACTTAGTCGTTTTTCGTTTGTTCATATCCATGAACATCTGCTAAATGATCATTCGTATAATTCTGGTCATTCCTGCATTCCTACACTGGCAGGATCCGTTTCACTTGCTGTATCTGTTTCGTCGTAGAAGGATCTTAGATGTTGTTGATTCCAGTGAATATAGTTCTTTTTTCGGGAGGTGCATCCTGCTCGTTTCCGTTGTTTTTTCTGTTGAACCACTTTCGATATTTTTTGTGAATTCTTCTTGAGCACTTTCGGATGCAAATCAGGATTGCGGGTTGATCCGAGTGTTTCTTGAATAATTGTGAATAAAATGGTACTCTGTTCATAATCTAAAATCGAGGACAACATTTCATAAATAGATATAAATATTTCGGATTTTTACAAAAGATCTAAACGTTTGTTAAGCCGAACGTACATATTTGTGGTTCGGTTTAAGTTAGTCATCATAGATTCTTAAGTTCACATCATTGAATTTTGCGGCTTTAAAATCCTAAAATACATACAGAATGCACTTTCAATTCATAAGATTCATACATTAAATGTCTAAATTACATATAAATCCTTTAATTTCTGATACTATTCTTCTTTATTTTCCTATCCATGCTATGCTCACTTTGTCGTTTACTACACTCTAATATTTTTTACTATTATTCTACGTGCATCTGCTTAATATTTAGTATTTTTTAAAGTATAATATATAAAGTATAGTATAATTTAAAGTATAGTATAATATATTTATTTTATCAAAGTTAGTCATTTTTAAATGTCTAAAAAATTGACAAAGCAGTAAGTACAGGTGATTTATCAATAGTGGTTCGAGGATGCATTTAGCAGCACTTTATAAAATCTTATGTTTCATTAAAATCCCAAAATTGTAATTATTAGTAATTCCTCTTAATAAATAAAATTTCCAATTTCCACCAGACAATGCAAGATAACTAAATCCTTCCAGACTGATCCAGATTCGTATGAAAGTGAGATTTTCGTTTCATTACATTTACAAAATTAACTAGTCTATAATGCGTTATATTATCTTAGTCATACCAAACAGCTGACAACCAGAAAATACTTTACAATAATTGACAATATAAATATTCCCGTTGAGATTGATATTCAAATTGTATTCAAGGGTGGAGTTGGCTTTCTTGATGGAATGACCACGGTAACTTCGGAAGAAAGTAAATTATGTCCGCAGGTAAATTTTCAAATGAAAAATGGGCTTCTAACTTCCTTCACATTTAGATTGGATTGTTGAATTTCGTTACATTACATGTTTAAAATTATTTAGTCAATTATTTAGTAATGAAGAGTCCCACGCGAGTGTATGGAAGAATTGCCAGCTCGGCCACCCGATCCAGTGTCCTCAAGGTGTAAGAGGCCGAGGAGTTATTCCGTACTAAGTATTTCACGTTACCTCTAAAGTCGTAGTCAACGACGCCATCCTCAACCGAGCATGGACTATTGAGCACGAAGGAACACCGCTTCGAGATGTGTCCGAAATAGCCCGCTGGTAGTTGAATTTGCCAACCAGTGGGAACCGTAAGAACTGAGTACACTGGGATGGAGATGTCTTCGTAAACTGAGAAATCCAGACCTGTGGAGTGGACTGTAGAGGAGTGGATTCATAGTATAGTCAATAGTTCAAACAAAGTCGTGGTCAAGTGCGTATTGCGAAAACGACTAGAAGAGCTCACAAATGAGGTTCTATCCCAAAGAATATAGTAAACACACCAAATACCTACCAGCCGAAGAATGTCTGACAACAGTGTGGCGAAATAAAATGATGTAGGAGGGATTGGGATTATTCCCGAAAACACACAAAACACCGATCCCACGAATAAAAATGTCCAGGCCGCACCAAACACGTGAATGATTACGGCCCAAGGTAGTTACATTTAAATAGGATGAGGGAGAATTGCCAGCATAACAGGATGAGATCGGCGGCACAGAAAATGACGTTTACGTAACTGAAGATTGTAACCTGGGAAACAAATGAAATGTGTCTGCTTACTAGTGTCCATTGTGTTAGGGTTTGAGACACACATAAGTTGTATGCTTTAAGAGAACTAACTAAGTATCAGACTGGCACACTAGTAGTCGAACAGAGCTATGAGCCACTGAGTATGCGAAAAATGAGAGACTGTGTATTCACAGGAAGAAAGTCATGTCCCACGGCACTCGATAATGATGGGACCGCATTTCAGGGCATGGACAAACCGAGCAAATCTTCATCAGCTTCCTGACCTTCCTTAATTTGTTCCAGTTTTATTTTGTAGAGAATTCTGGATATGCGAATATAAGTACACGCACTGTTTTTCTCTTAGGTCAGCATTTTTATTAACCGTTGCTGATGAGGTTTTTGAGTTAATAATTGGCTGATGCGTTCTCGCTGTCTGGTCATTCTTCTGATAGTATTCAAAAGTTGTTCGGACGTCGTTGAGTGAAGTGTATCTTCCATGGTATCATTTTCGGGTCGTTTTAACTTTTTGGTTGTTGGACTTAGCTGAAGATAGACTCTGGAGGTCTTCATATATTGTCCAGGACAGGATGATAAGGAAGTGTTTTTGGGTCATTTGGTGGAATAGGATTCTAATTAATTATTCCTTTGTGTGTTTATATGAAGGTTCGACCTTTGGTTTCCTTTATCATGTAACTTGAGTTGTCTGTTGTTTCTTTGTAGTCATTATTACTGACGTATTGTTTATATCGGTGATTACAGTTGAATGCTGTCAATAATAGTTATTAATGGACGTAGATTTGTGGTCTGAGATCATACGTCATTTACATAGTACATGTATTACCATTTAGAAAGAAGTAAGTAATTACGCAAAAGTGGAATTTGTATGAATTTTTGGTGGTAGAGAGCTAGACTGAGTAATTGGTAGTCTAACCCCTAATACGTAGAATGTGTGAAGTTGATCTTGTCCTACAGTATTAATAAGTGTGTGAAATAATATTTTAGTCCAAACTAATGAAAAAATGATAATTTGTTGTAGAGGCCAGGGTTACAGTGTTCTATTATTGTGATTAATTCTTATTAATGCGGTTGAATTGAAATCAGCTATAGAATCTTTTTTAGTATGATTGACATACTAATTGTAATGGAAATTATAATACCAAAGATTAGGATTAATGCTATGGTTCCTCTTATAGCGTACGATGTCCAATCAATGCTAGTGAGACTTAATTTAGGTCCTGACTCATATTAGACTGAGGTGAGTTCCTCTCTCATGTCAGTCGTGCCCTTCAAGTATTCAAGGTGGCCCGTAGTATGAGGTAGTGTAATTTCTTGAGAGCAAGTTAGAGTACAATTGATGTTAACAATAGGGATGTCAAATTTGACTAACAAATTATGCCGGGTGAATTGTTAGATTTTACTCGATGGCTCAAAAATCAACATGTATTTAAAATTGGAAATCTTTGTGCGACGAGAACTCAATTTTGAAAAAGTTTCAAAAAATTTGAAAGAGTTCATTAAAAAGAGGGTAAAATTCTGAAGGGCACCTGAAAGCCCTTTTAGCAACTTTGACAGCATAAGTGGGTGTAAAAATCAATTTCTTTATTCTCCACGTATTTCCCCACACTTTTAAAATTGAAATTACTACCACTAAAATTTCGAAAATTCGAATTATAACTTTCAGGTGCCCTAATATGAACCCTTGTCTTTCCAAATATTGCTGCCATTTTCCCTCAAATGTTCCCGCAAGCCTCAGTTAGCGCACATAAACCTACATACCAACCCTTAATAATAAATACAGAAAAATTGAATCTGTACCTGTTAGAACTAAATTACGTACCTAGTTAATATGTTACTGTAGTTAGGTACCTAGATTTAATTAATTGTGTTTAAAAGCTATAGTTGTTTGTTTGATTGTAAAAAGGACGAGTGTGTATAATAAAATTGAAGTTAATGAATTGTACAAGTGAGTTCGTCGGAATAATTTGTAGAATTCACATGTTTCGTCTCTGTCCAGTCTCTGTGTCTTTTTTATGAATTTATGAGTTAGTATAGTTGAAAGTTATGTCGGGAACAATCATTGTAATGTGTAGTTATAATCGGTTTAGCATTTTATAATATAATATCTTGTAATTTACAGTTTTCAATACAAGTTAGTTAGTTTGACTTCATTTTATGCAATTAAAAGTATTACATTTTGAAGTAGTAGTTTACTATTTATTTTACTGATTTAAAAATCTGTCTGGGTGAACATTATTAACTATATTATACATTATTTTAGGACACAAGATTTCGAAGATGAAGCTCAATAAACTGAATACTAACAAAATTCCCCAAATATAAAATACTGAATCGAATGTCAAAATCAAATTCAATGGGTTGGGTTGTTTATCTTCCCATTCTATTTCTGCCTTATACACATTTCCTGGGAAACTGTGTTTCCAGAAACTAATATCATACCAAAATGCCATGAGTCCTTCTTCGAAATAAATTGACATTAAATTATACATGGTTGATGTGAAAGCTCCAGAAAAACCCCAACCTTTTGCACCTTCTGTGAAGCTTTCTATAACATGATGACATCTCATGTCTTTATTCTTTGCCCACATTTCTGCAACTGCCCATCCCATAAAATGATCTTCGATAACAAACGCCCCTTTCATGGTCAAATTCGTCGTCATTAACACTCTATCATTAAATTGTATGGCATACCCATCAAAATATATGAAACTATCATTGGTAAGATTCGCAGACATAACAGGACGATAAAACAAACCGCTTGGGTGGAAAGGACTGCTTCCTTCTGAATCTGCCGATAAAATCCTGTAACCCCCTTGCAACATTTCTTTGAAGTCTTTGAAAATCTTTGAGTCGGAAGGAGCAATAACAAAACTGGTCATAATTGTTTCGTAATAAGTTGTCAAAATAATGGCTGCTACACTTAGTATAATATTCCAATTCTTTCTTCGACTTAATCGGTCTTGGCGAAACAACTGGCAAAAATTTTCAAAAATTATACGGATAAACTTGATTAAATGTCTCACTTCCTTCCGGCCTTGTTGAAGTTCAAATATTACACTGCTTGTAAAATATGTCAATACAATTCCGATCCACACGTGTTCGTGAAAAGGTTTCAGCCATTCTTTCCATGTAACGTTTGCATACGAGATTTTACTCTCACAGTACATTAAGTTCAATTTTTTATAAATAAAAACAAAGTTTCCAACATATCTATGAGTTATGTATGCATCTGGAGTATAAAACACATCCTTAGAGTCAGAACATGTTGGTTCCCAGTTAAAAGTCAAGTCCACTGTAAAATTATGTTGAACAATCATTGCAGCCAAGACACGATGTTGACCTAAACATAAATCTAAGTTACGATGGATTGGTTTTAAACAGAAAGGAACTACATCATCCCTTGCCCAACTGAATTCATAGCATGAACGCACTTTTTTCCCATACATATTTTTGTATTGTTTTCTCCAAAAATATTGCAGTTGAAATTTGTTGATGCTTTTGTCAGTATGAAGAGGAAATTCTTTCCAACTATTATTTCTCCAAAAGAAAGGAATCCAGAGATGTATTTCTTGATTTTGTTGCAATGAATAGCCATTTCTGGTCAATATAAATAGTTGTACGTTTAACGGTCTCACATTACTTAAACTGAAATTAGTACTCTCGTGCATTTGGAAGTTTGGGTTGTCATCGTCGGCAATAAGGATGAAAATTGAATTTTCGATAATTTTCGTATAGTTATGGTATGCTAATGTTTCATAGAAATCCAAAGTTATGTCAGGATGCCAAAAAAAGTTCACAACACATTTGTTTAAAAGTCTCTCATAAGGTCGAGGGGCAGTTTGGGTGTTGAGACAAGTAATTATCCAAGGCTGATTATTTCCAGCTTGGCGAGTCTCTTGTATCCAGTTGGTAAGTTTTTCTATTTGTGAGGAGGTTTCATAAAATACCATTCTGAAATCGCAGTGATCGAAACCGGTAAAATGTAATTTTGAAGCAGTTGTGGTAAAAATTTGGATGGCAACGATTAAAAGTGTAAAGGTACATATTATTATGGCAATAAATATCATGTTCACCGTAAATACTGTAGCTTAAATATTTTTGAGACTAAAGGGTAAATAATAATTCGGTCAAACAGTTTGTAGAGTGCTGAAACGAAAAAGTTGCTCTGAAAATGCTTCAAGCATGACATGAAATGAATTTGTCATTTATTTGCTATGCTTATATTTCCTCTACTTACTTATTAAGCCGTACGCCTTACACCAATGAGCCATACACCGATACAAAACACCTTTAATGAGCATTACAAGTGCAAAAAACATTTTTTACTACACTTTAGAGACAACGTCAATGAAAATGAATATTACGCAATGAAGATAATAGAAAACTCATAAATATCCCAAATAAATGTTAAGGTTGAATGTATGACAAATAAAATTTGACATGCCTTCATAGGACAAAATCGTCAACATATTCTGCATTTACGAAATTTGTAAGTATCTAACAACAGACGCGTACTCAAGGGGGTGCACAGGGTACACGTGCACCCTCCAGAATGCTCAAAAAATAGGTTATTTTGCTATAAAAGTAAGTTAGTTTTAAGTTGGTTTTAATCTAAATAATGAGCGCTATAATGGACTAAATTGTACCATATATTCGAATTCAGCTCTCCCTTTATTTAATTTTTGTGTACAACCTTGCTGTGCACCCCAGCTTATGATACTGGGTACGCGCCTGCCTAACAATTACTATAATTATAGCTACTTGTACAACCATAATATTTGCACTTACATATACGACACTTTACAAAATTGTTTTGAATCGCGTAGTAAATAGAAATGCTGATATATGTATACTATAATATCATTAGGATAGTAGGATATAGATGATTGGGCAATAATGCACTCATATTGACATGACAAGGCCATGAAAACGTTGTATGTGAAACTAATGTGTTAATCTTTCTCCATATGACTTCGTTAATGCAACCAATGCATTACCTAAATGTCTTCATTTATATATAATAGCATATTATTATGTCTTCCAATTATTATTTAATTTAAATAACACGTTCCTTAAAAATTATATTTCTTTGACTCTTTGGAAATTTTGAGTCGTTTGTTTGTTGAATACCACCATTATTCGACAAAACCTAAAGACGAAAATCAGTTTATCGAAAGCTTAATAATTGTCACATTCATGTTATTTCTTTTAATAATGACCTCAAGAAGCGGAAATATTGATTCTTTCTCTATTCCTTTTATATTTGCTCTACTTGCATGGTTCTGTTTCTACTATAAAATTATAAAATTTAGATATTTTTAGATAATTTTGCGTCAGCCAATATATATTTCGTGTCTCTAATTTATAATTCAACTGATTATACTGTACTTGAATCATTTTGGCTTTATCATAATATATCTTATTAATAGCGATTATTTTGCTTGCTAATAAACTTACTTTCCCCTATTTACTTACAATAATGCTGTTTAAATCAAATATATTTGCTAGAATTCACAAAATAATTAGTATGTAAATGGTTTTACCATTAATATGAAATAAATAATCTTGTTCATTATTGCATGTATAATAACAGAAGAAAGTATTTTTTTAATTATTTATGATTGTACCGTTTCGTTTTATTCTCAATGCTAACTTAATATAATTTTCGCCATCAACAAATCCCAGATCCGTCGCAATAGTTGCATTAAAAGCGTTGTGTCGTCCCGTCGTCAGGTGTAGATTAGATTATTAGTATTTAAAGCCGATCTGATTGAAGTGAGTCATGGATTAAGCATTCATCAGCTATTAATTATTGTGACGCTAGATCACACACTCGCTCGGACACTTTTAACCGTTTTTGGTTATCAATTGTGACGGACCCATTTATGTCATGAATGTTCTCTTCGCTGGTGGAAAAATCCTTAGTATCCTGGAATTGGCCGCAAATTTCCACGTTTATCGTTAAAAAAGGGCAAAAAACGCAGAACGGGAGGGAAGAAAGAGGGAAATTAAAGGATGAAAAGGGGGAAAAGGAAGAGAAGAGAAGGACAATATTTACAGAAAAAATCAAAATATAGTCAATATGGTTACCAAAATGATGAAATATTTGTTATAAAAAATCTTTGGCTCTTAAAATACTTCAAACGCCATGAAAAATGAACTATGGATACGAGACCTCGGATATGTCATTGGGGAAACAACAGTCAGAAATCAATAAATATCCGTCCTTTGGTAAAGAAATTGTGTCAGAGCTAATTTAATTACATTCGACGCCGCAATAAGAGGAACCACTGACCTTCGTCCATCTACCATGTTGAAATTTTCTAAAACATATTACATTAATTTTGGTTGAAAACTTTATCCGTATCGGGAATTTGGAAGACTATTTAGCAGCAAAAAGGTTTACAATTTTTAATGTAAATGTCTAAATAAAATATATTGGAAGGTCTTTCGAGAGTTAAATTCAATTGCAAAATATAATAATAATCAGCTACAATCATTGTAAATGGATTCATGATTCATAATCCATCAAAAATATATCTACGAGTGGTGTGCTTCTTCCTAAATAAACCATTACCTATTAGTACTATTTTTGCATGCGTCCTTTATAATAAAATAAATAATGATTATAAATAATTTTAATAAGACTGTACCAATTAAACAGGGACATAATATACCGTATGATCTTTTCAAAGCGCAAACCTCCTTATACATTAGTAGGTACCAAGGATAGGGATAATACCATAGTAGGTACTAAAGTAGCCATAGATACACTGTTTTGACAATTACCTTAGAGTTTGTTGATTTGGTAAAATTTGTATCAAAATGCATACAAAAATGAAGTGACCCGGACAACCAAGCTCTACTACATATACCTACCCATGTATAAGGAGGTTTGCGCCTTGAAGGGATCATACGGTACTTAATACAATGCATTTTACATGGGTCATCATTACTATAACTATTGTTAAACTCTGAAACTTTGTTTATAGGGCTTAGAATTTTTTTGTGAAAATATTTTGTTTTAATAAATATTATATATGTGTACATATTGCCAAGCCATATTGCTATTTCATGCGGTGAAGAATTAAATATGATACAAACATATTTTAGTAATAAATAAAGATTAAGGGGGACTGCATAGTTAGGCATTGGGGCATTACGGTCCATATCTGTCCCATGCAAGCTGTGACCAATCCTTAATAAAAGGCAGAATATCAGAACAATGTTGGGCGACGAGTGTGACATAGAAGGAAGTCTCATATCGTCAAAAATAGGCCAAACCTTCTCAGATATATTATTCTAGTAACCTTGTGTCCCATGTATTCCGCCTTTCCATCTAAGGCCTAGAGTTTTTCACCGAATTGTTTCAAATTTTTACACAATTAGGTAGTATTTGTAAATGTCTAGACAACAGTTGCACACTGCACGAAAGAGCTAAGTTACGCTCACAGCAGTGTCGTCGGTTGGTCTCAATTGCGGCACTGGGAACGTCCAGTCTCGGCATCGGCCCTCCCGGTTGTCCCAATGCTGAGGCCTAACAATGCAATGTGGTTTTACATGGAGAAGAGCGAGTCTCAAAATCCCAGAATGCATTTTTAAAATTGGGTGAGAGAGTTCACGTTTGGCTAATTACAAAATTGCAATAAATTGCAGAATAAATAAACTTAAAGTTACGAAATTCTAAAAACTCAACCGATTTGGATTAAATTTGGTGTTTGTGGGTTTAAAAATAATGCAATTTCGATAACGATATCCAAATTATGTTTGGCACATTACGTCGAGTTATAGCACTTGCACGCTTATAAGTAAAATATCTGATATTAACCGATTTGGATAAAATATATTATTTGGGCATTCAAAAACATAAACATTATTATCATAAATATATCGAAATTTTTTGTGCATTACTTTGCGCATCAGCGCGTATAAGAAAAATCTCTGGTATGAACCGATTAGGATGAAATTAATGTTTTGAATGTTTATTAATATGGCGATTTCCGTAAAGAAATGGGCCAAAAAAATTCAATAATTTTGTAGTATGTCCCCCTAAATACCAATTTTCATGCAAGTCGAATCATATCAGATTTTTGTCTAATTATCGCTAAAGCGCGAACGAATGCGCGAAAACATTATTACGATATTTTTATGGAAATTGCCATGTTTTTAAACCCCACAAAACAAAATTGCATCCAAATCGTTTCATATCAG